>CM049605.1:8562885-8807885 GCA_026979955.1 Megalurothrips usitatus
GAAATATTTGTGTTCAGGTTTCATCAACTAAATATTTACCAAAAATAGTTTCACATCCCTTTTTTAAATTTGCTATACATAACTTGGGGGAAAAAAGGGCCAAACAGTAGCAATCACTCGAAGGCACTCAGTGATACCAAAAGTAGTACAAAACAAAAGAGGAAGTAAAACCTTCTTTTCTGAACATTTTATAAGAGTTGGTATTAACAGACCAAGCCAACAGACACACTATCACACAAAGTTTCCATTAAACAATGCTTCTTTCTGACTGTTTCAATGGTTTAAACATGCAAGCTAATAATTATGGCCTAGTACATCACAGACACAGCTCTTATATTTACCAACTATAAGTTGCAATATATGCATGGACGAAATCTGCCAGATACTCACATATGCTTTAATTTAAACAGGCACAATATGCAATAGAATAAAATTTGTAACAAGACATAAAGCAAACTCTTCATAAATCTGACAAGTACCAGTTATGAAGCCTCATGGCGAAAATGCACAGTATCTCTACTGTTCTAATGCATAATGGGATGCCCTACATTCCCACAAACCAGTGCATGACAATTGTCATTTGCAACACCCCTAATAATTACTAGCACATTCTAAAGTACAACCGGCACAATTGTTGGAAATACTTGTCTAATACAGTCAGCGCATATGACCATTCACATGCAAATTTATCTTTCCCTTAACTTACTTATAGAACACAGTTAAAAAAATATTTGGTCATTGACATCTCTACTTGTGCTAACTTGGGTAGCATAGCATACCTTTCTACTTTGATTACACAAATAAATAAAAATTCCTGAGTTTATGTAAACAAATAAGTTACAAGGCTTTCTACAATACACTAAAAATACAAAAGGAGAAATGTATTCAAACTAAAGGGATAGAACATTCAGAGTATGCATCAGAATGCAGCTGTGAAATATTAGGAGAAATACAAGAAGGTAAAGAAAAGAAAAGCTTATCAACTTTGCAAAATATTTTGATTGGTACAGGCTCATAAAAATGAATCAGAAGCAGTGCAGAAGTAAGCAAGATTAAGTCACAGTATACGTTTCTTTTCTCACAATTGAGAGAAATTAATTATTTTCATGAAATTACAACAAAGATTTATAACAGACACGCATAAAATTTGCATTAGATGGGTCAAATTTCTTGATAATTTTCCACAAGAAAACTCCATAAGTCAAAGAAGGTAACACTGGGAAAATTCTTGAACAGTACACTAAAGAGACAACTTATTTCACGGGTTAAAAATGGGAAGGTCAAGCAAAATGGTTTGTAATAAATCTATTCAGGTTCTCTTGGTGATCTCGAAACCAAACTTTCCAGAAGACATTTTTCCCCATATTGCAAAGTTCCAAATAGTAATTTGAAATGCTCGTACATAGTTAAAATTACAACAAAATCAATTTTGGACTTAAGTTTCCCCATACAGTTAAAATTTACAGGAAGTAATATCAAGAAGTAATTATGACTTGAGGCCCCTGTGCTTCCTCCTGATGCGGGCATAAGGGCCAATCTCTGGGTCAGTCACAAAGTCATATAAGACAGACACCCAAGAATTGTGCTGAGGGAGGTTGTCATAAAACTCTGCAGCGATTCGCTTCACCTGTAAACAAATACAATGGGGGAGGGATAATTTTATTTTCTCGTTATAAAACGGACAACAAATCCCCAAAAGCACCACTCACCTCAGGAAGACGTGACCCAGGCACGGCAGGGAAGTCATGGTGTTCATTGTGATATCCAACATTAAATGTCACCATATTTAGAATACCATAATAGGAGTAAGTTTCAAAGCCCTTCTTGAACATGTAGTGCTCAGAAATGAAATGACCCGCAACAGGATGCAACCCCATTGCCATGAGAGATCCAGCAATCAGGTATACTAAAACTTTGCCACCTGGAAAATGACGTTATCAAAAATATATTTGTGTATTCAGTGTATACCAAGCAGTAACAAAAATATTTTTAGAAATGGAAGACAACTTACCGAAAAAGTAATAAACCACACCATCAAAGGCAAGCTGAATGAAGAGATTGACGACTTCCAGAGGCTCAGGCGTCTTTGGATAAACAAACATCGGACGGAGGGCGTAGAAAAAGGGCTGAAGAAGCACCCACAAAAATTTGCCGGCAGTAGTGCAGAACAGCTTCGCCTCCACATATGTTGGGATGTCAGTATCCAGCTTTTCATCTCCTTGATACTAGAAACAGAAAATAAAAAGTTAAAAAATAAAATTTGAACAGAAAGGAAAAGCGATTGTAATGAAATCCGACACCTACTCTGTGATGTTCCAGATGCCATTTACGGAAGCTAATGGAAATAGGAATGCCAATCGGAAGATTGGCAAAAAATCCGATCATTCTGTTGGCCATGGGGCGAGAATGACCAAAGGCAAGGTTGTGTGATATTTCATGGATGGCTGAAACACAAAGAGAAAAGCAATTTTTTTAAATTTTGAACGCCACTGTTGTGGGGATGTAGGGAGGGAAATTCAAAGAGAAGAAGTGGTGGTGGTGGGGGGGGGGGGGGGGGGGAGCGCACTATCAGGTGTTGATAAGAGGCTCGCACGTAGGCGCAGTTTGCGAGTGAGACGGAACGAGCGAAAATGGGGAAACAGAGAGAGACGGACCGATATCCCGCGGATGAGCCGTGTAGCCTGAGTCACGCGACCTTCCGTCGGAGCCCCAGCCCAGGCCCGGCCCAGCACATTCGGCACCAGCGCTTATGGGCATCCGTCCTTGTCGCTCCCGCGGCGGCGGACGCGGAGAGCGAGAGAGACGGAAAGAGGCGTCCAGCGGTGTGCCCGCGGTGCCTGCACGCGAGCCGCAGCCTCTCCAGTACCCGCGGCTTCGAGACACGCCGGCATGGCAGGGAGCGGGGGGGGGGGGGGGGGGGGGCGTTGCGACCAGGGCCTTCCCCCCGCGGGTGCGGACGGAACAATTATAAAGAAACTAATAAATCGAGCGGAACGCACGAAAGCACGGACGCCGGATGTTGGAGGTCGAGAATGAAAGTGGACATCATCATCGCCATCTCATGGCCATGGCAGTGGCATGGCAGTGCCAGGCGCGGCACGGGCACGCGGAGGCGATGCGCTCGTCAACAAACACCGCGGCCGCCGCCCCATGGCACCCATGGCACGGTCGGCCACCGGAAACAACGGCGTTGCACCGACACCGGCGGTGGCTATGGCCGATGCCATGAATCCCACCTCCACATCAATTCAGACAGAGGAACGATAAAACACGAAAGAAAGTGCTTTAAAAAGACAAAAATGGTGAATGAGCATCCAAGCAAAATGTGCCTTTCAAGGCGCCTGGTAGGCAGATCATTCCACAGGGGAACTACCAAATGTTTTATGTAATACAACATCTACTGATCAATTCGTTCAAAAAAAATAAAATATTATGAACAGTTTGAGATCTATTCTATAAATCAGCAATTTTTAAAAATAATAAAATACCAAAGTCTATGATCTTAGTGCCAGAAAAAAAGGGATGGAACTAATATAACTGAAACTAGATTTGTGGTCTAATTAATTCAATGACACCATCTCACCATGTTGTGAAGGAATTTAAAAAACTCGATAACATGCAAATCATGTCAGTTTATATTGAACACAGGTGGCAGAATAATTACAGATCAATATTTGAGAGCTGGAAAGCACCGGAAGACTCCTAAAGCGCCCTTTTAAAAGCCTCCAAATAAAGTACAAAGTGAAGCGATACTCACCTAACATTAGGGCATGGTTGATAACACCTCCAAAGCAGTAGGCCACAAGAAAAATCATGGGCCACGAGCGGTCTTTCATCACAAACAGCATAATGAACTGCATCATCACATAAGCTGTGACCTGCCACTTAAACATGGGATCGTACCCAAATAACTTTTTGATTTGAGGATATTTGGCTGCAACAAACAGTGAAAACATTGTCTTAAAATGAGACAGTCAACAGTCTTCGCAGGGCGATCTCGACGAGGGCGAAGGTGACGAGAGCCGGTGAGAGTGGTCAGAATTTGATAAATTCAAGAGGTTAGGACTCACCAAGAATAATTTTGCGCCGAGAAGCGTGAGGCTCCTCGGTGTAGGACCACTCAAAATCCGTCCGGGAGACGCGCGCCCCCATCTTGACAGGGCGGTTCCGACAGCTGTTGTCGAACGGTAAACAAACCCGAACCCGACGACACAAGCAGGAGAATAACCCAGGGGCCGCGGCCGCACACACCCACCCGCCTCTACCGCAACCGCGACTGCAGCCTCTGCAGCAACTGCAACACCAACATCTGCAAGCACAGCAAATTAGCACTCTTCACACGTAGGTCGACTATTCGCAGAATCGGCGTTTTTTTCCCGCGCTACCAACACGAAAACTTACATTGGGTGATACTTAGCAAAGTTCTCCGCACGCATTTATCTGAGTAGAAGAATTTTTGAACACTGCAACCGTTTTTGGACTGCGCATCAGGAAATAACCTCAAACAATCAAAAACGTTTTCCACACTAGTGGACAGGCTTGCCAACGCGAGAGGGAATCGATTTGTTGTTTTGGTCGCCCCATTTCGTCTGCTACAGTGCGCACGGTGATATAAACACGATATTTTTTCGAACTTGTTGCTGCTGTCACCGCGATGATATTTGTGAATTAGAAGGGCGGCTTCTCTGTCCTTTCGTAGGTCTGCGCCCATCAAAGGTATCTCGCGACTGGGCCAGGACTCCGTTTCGCTGTAATTAAAATTACTAATTCATGGTTCCTGACCACACTCGCACCAGCATCACAGAAGGTCCAGGAGGTTCAGATAATCTCCAAAGTCAGTGAAAATGAGCAAAAGTAAAGATTCGGGTATCCTTCAGCGAGAAGATTTTGATGCGGGACCGAGCAATCTCGACGAGATCGAGCCTAATCTTTGGCTTGGTATGTGCTTCAATCTCACTAATTGCACATGACAGTATGTCAAGTTCTTGGCCTTTATTTGCCTGTATCATTCTGTAACCTGTTTGTTTACCAGGGAATCTGACTGCAGCGACAGACATTGATACATTACAGTCGCACGGCATCAACCACATACTCACGGTGGATTCCTGCTCATTACCCTGTGCCATTACCGAGCGTAGAGGCATGGTGACAAAGTTTTTCAAAAGTCTGTAAATTTCCCTACATAGTATTTTAAATTGTACTTAGTTCTATTGAATTTGTCATGGCTTTCTTATCTTTTCTGATTTTAGTAACTGACACGGCCCAAGAGGACTTACTCAGCATCATAGAAGATGCTGTTGCATTCATCACTTCATCCCTTGAAAGTGGAGTTCTACTCGTACATTGGTATTTGACAGAAAAAAATTGCTGACATGCGATTTTTCTTTTTATTATAACTAACATAGTTACTGCTCTCCTTGTTCTTTCAGCTATTTTGGTGTGTCACGCAGTGCTGCTCTGGTTATTGCGTACCTCATGCAGAAATATCGCATTTCCTATGACTGTGCTTTCCAGAAGTAAGGAGTGTATTTATGAGTGCTTTTAGATTGTCTGATATCATAGTTTCTTTATTCTTTAAGTGTGTTTCTGATATTATTATTGAAATTTTCAGAGCAAAAGAAAAGAGGAGATTTGTTGGTCCTAACTCAGGATTTCAATCTCAACTAAAGCTTTATCATACCATGGGGTGGAAAGTTGACATTTCTAACCCACAGTTCAAACTCTACAGACTTCATTGTGCAGCATACCATGTCAGCAAAGGTATATTAATTTATTTTGCCTCCCCCTTTTATGGTGGTTTTCTTCTCCTTCATTAAATACATGAGTGGTCTTTTTTCTCTGCCCTATTTTAGCAAGAATTTTACCAACCGCCTTTATGGATTTAGTGCAACCGGATCCAGCTCTGATCCGTGCGAAACCCGAGCCACTTGTATACAGATGCAGGAAGTGCAGGTTTGTATCCTATACACTGTAAACATGGTGCTTTTTTTACCATTGAAGAATTTTTGTTTCAACTTTTCCCCTATTCTATTATAGGAGAATAGTTGCTTCAGCATCAAATTTACTTCCACACATTCCCAAAGAGAATCCCAAGTGGACTGACCCTCGTTTGACAGAACTCATGCAGAGTTCTTCGGGAAAATACTCTGTGAAATCTCCTCAGACACCTGATGGTCCAGCTGTTAATGACATGCCTGCCATCCCACCTGTCTCTGCTTGCCGAGAAACATATTTCATCGAGCCCCTTGGATGGATGGCAGAAGTGCAGCACCAGCAGCAAGGAAAATTAAATTGTCCAAAGTGTGCAACAAAACTGGGGTCTTTCAGCTGGATCATGGGTAAGTATACTCAGTTTACAAAAGAGTCTGTTAAAATTTTAATGTTGAATGTCTTCTTTTTTTTTTTTTAGGCTGCCAGTGTCCTTGTGGGGCTAAGGTGTCTCCAGCCTTCTACCTGGTACCCTCCAAAGTGGACTGGAGTAACTTCGTGCAAAATGTTCAAGTTACAGTCTAAATCAGAATTTCTAATGGTACCTCTCTGATCACTTTCAGTTTAGTCGTGAAAAAAAAAAAGCACAGTTTGTGCCTCATTTTTCGCCTTTCTCTAAAATCTGTCTTTTACTTCATTTCTTTTCCATGTTTTAAGTGTGGGAAATAATGTATCAGTTATGACTGGGACTATTTTTGTTGCTTCCATGTTTTGCCATCCATTTTTTTGATTGATGTTAGCATACTTTGTATTTCTCTGTGATCTTTGTGCCAATAATTTAATCTTATGTATGGTGTAGTCAATCAAAGTACAACTTGATAAAGTCAGAGAAAATTCTCAAGATAGTTGGATTACGGTATTGAATAATTTTTGAAATGTCTGTTTACTTAACAATCAACATAAATTTATAGATAATGAGGTACTTATGTCAACTTTATCCACATCAAGTTGCAAATTTGTTACATGTACTTTAAAATGCCACTGCTAGTAGACCTCTCAATACACCACATAACTTTGTATATCAATCATATGTACCTTTGATAGTACCTTACATTTAAGAGATAATTGATCTATTTATTGTGATTGGTAGTATCACATTGTAATTCCATACTTTTCAAAGTATACAGTTAGCTTTCTACTGTTGCTGTGTGCTGTATGCCTATGGTAATACTCAAATCACTGAAATGCATAGTTTAAAATGAGTCTTGGTGTTCCACCCGGTGGTCTGTGTAGCAAGAATTATAAAGGTTGTGATTTGATCACCTTAGACCTTCCCACTTAGTATGACAATATTATGAATATTCTAAATTCACTGACTGTTTTGTTCTGCATGTATTGTAAGATGTTTTCCCGGAAGCCATTGCAAATGTATTCACTGTAATGGCCCATTGATGTAATGTGATATTTTGGTTTTAAAAACTTGCTTTTTGCAAGATTCTCTTTGTTTTCAATTTCTAATTTAACATAAAGTTTAACATAAAATTTGAAGGACCTCTGTAATTCACCTGGACAGCATTACAATTCACTGACACTTTTGGTGCGTCACATATCTTAAGACTACTAGAAATGTGGATAGATATTTCAAACCAAAGACTTAACAGTTAGAATATTATTTGAATGGAGTGTTGCAAAGATTTGACGCAACCAATGAAGTGATTTTTTCTTGAACATAGTTCGTCTTCCTCTAGTTGTTACATCGCCGCAGCTTGAATAACAAATGTTGTTAGTTAATAATTGGTGCCTTTAGGATTAGAGTGCATAAGTGATTCCAAGTTTTCCTGTTATCATTTTAAAAAATAAATAATATAATACTGTTATTTTTCAAAAATTGTGCCTTCCATGATGTCTAACTTATCTATGTAGATGTTCTAAAATCGTGTTTTGCTGAAGTCTGTCGATGTGCCTGTGAGTAGCATGTTTATTGGCGCTGTGTTCACTGCCGTCTGTTATTCCAATAATAATGATGATAATCACCAGCTGTATTGTAACCCTCCCCAGGGATGAGCCCTTCGGCTCAAAGGGATTGTACTTGTTGAGATTTGAAAAAGATAAAAATTGCAAAAATAATTCAAAGAACTTAGTTTTTATTTCCAACATCTTCCCAGAACCCGCCCCCCGGCACGTGTATAATAAGTTATGCCAGATGGTGATGTTGATTGAGATGCGGGCCCGCTGCACGACTTTGACCCCGCCCGTGCCCGGCCCGGCCCCGGTCACGGGGTTGGGAAGAGAGTGAGGGCCTGGCTGGCGGCGCCCCGCGCCTCACCATGCTGGTCCTGGCGCTGGTGACCCGTGGCGATGACCACGACTGATAGCGCTGCGCCTGGCCTGGGCCCTGGGCACGGACCCAACAGAAACTGAAGCGCTCTCCTCCCCCGGTTTGAGGGAACACAAAAATTATGAATGGGAGGAACGGCAACAAAAACAATTGATAAGTCATTTCTAAGACAAGTGAGAAAGAACGGAAAATGAACACATCTAAGATGTTGGCTGTTTTGTAAATTTTAAGATCAAGTACTGACATTGAAATGTTTGTTTTTTTTTACTCTGGCTGAGTTGGTAAACTTGTCGCGTGCTCGAGACCCGGCAGAGGGGGCTGCTGGACTTCCCCGCCGCGGTCGGTGCACGGTTTCGTTTCCCTTCTCATGAGAATCGGCCGTGTGGCTCGCGGAAGCGCTCGGGCCGGGGCCCGGCGCGGTACAGCCGAGTATTTCACGGAGAACATGCAGTCTGAGATGTATACGGCTGCCGTTGGGCCGCCGCCCCGCCGCGGCGGCTTTCACTGGGCCACGGTGGCGGCCGCAGGGAGTGAGGCCGTAAGGCGTCGGGGCCCGCGGGGCCGGGGGAGTCTTCCTGGAGCAGAGCGCGGGGCACGACTTCATCGCCAAAGTTATTTATACAAGGAAAAGCGGGGCGGCGCGGCGGCGGCATGGCGCTGGTGCCCCGCCCGGCCCCGCCCGGCCCGCGGAAGGGAATAGGATGGGATGCATTACACGGCTGCTGCCCGCCCCCCCCCCCCTGCCTTTCTAGGGCCCGTCCACCAATTCTGTAACGCTCCGCTGCGCCCAGAATGCACCGCGGCTTCCCTCTCTTCCCTCTCTCTCTCTCTCTCTCTCTCTCTCTCTCTCTCTATTTTTCTCTCCCTCTGTCGGGCGTGACGCGTTCTTGGCGCGCGTGGTGCGTGGACCAGAGTCGGGGGGGTGTACTACTACTACTACAAGAACCACGTGACGACGGCGACGGGGTGCGAGAGAGCGCGAGAGACAACAATGGGTGGCGGGGCGCCGCGGGAGAGACAGAGACGGAGTGCAGGCCCGTGCGGCGGCGGTGGCTGCGGCGGCGGCAGCGGGGAGGGGCAGTGCACAGCGCAGGTAGTCCGCCCCCGCCCCCGCCCCCGCGCCCCCACCCCCCGGCGGCGGTGGCAGGTGAGGCGTGGCGGGGCGTGGCGTGGCGCGGCGGTCCCCGGCAGGCCGCAGCCCGCTAAGCTCCGCGGCGGCGGCGGCGGCGGCGGCGGCAGCGGCAGCCAGCGTCAGTTGGCGTCGGGCTGGCACCGCGGGCACAGGCAGGGCCCACTGCATGCCGGGGGGGCCTCGAACGGGAACGCGAGCGGATGGTTGGGTCGTCTCCCGGCCGGCACCGGGACCGCGAGTGCTGTGACCGTGTGCGTGCGTGCGTGCGTGTGAGCGTGTGAGTGAAGTGGCCCGCGAGTGATATGGGAGCGACGCCTGGTGATAGTGCTGGAAACGAGTGAAACCAAGATGGCCCTGGAGGACGACATGTCCTTCTCGGACTGGAGTGCGCACCTGGATAGCTTGTCGGCGGACTCGAACCACTGCTGGCTCCCGGCGTACGGGCTCCAGCCCCCCGATCAAGGTGAGTTAGGGTTCCAGTGCCGGCCTACCCCGGGTTCGAGTACCGGCTTAAGACACGTAGGGTTTGAGAGCCGGCTTAAGACACTTACGGTCTCGAGAACCGGCTTAAGACACTTAGGGTTTTGAAAATTAAGACACTCATGGTTTTAAGAACCGGCTTAAGACACCCCAAGCTTAAGACATCTCCGAGTACCGGCTTAAGACACATTCGGGCTTAAGACACCTCCATGCTGGAGCACTGACTTGGGACAGCCCGCGTGCAGATCCCAGGGCCCGTCGGCCTGGTAGGCCCCCGCCTCCCGGATAGTCGGCCACCCACGGCAGCCTGCGGCAGCCCCGGGCAGCCTCGGCGGTGGAGGCGGACTGGATGGTACCCTGCCCAGCCTCCGGGATGTGGGCGGGGCCCGGCCCAGCCCGGCCTGTCTGCATCACTCCAGACGCTCTCCAGACGTTCTCCAGGCCGCTCACGGACGGCCCCCCTGACTGTGGTGGCCTGCGTGCCCGTGGCGTGCGCGCGTCGGTGGGTGCCGCGTGCTTGCATGCAGTGTAGCCGGTGCATCGCAAGTCATGGACTGGCGTTGCGCCCCCCCCCCCCCTCCCCTCTCATTCCAGTCAGGTGCAAGAGAGTCGTAGCGGCGGCCTGCTCGCTCGGCTCGCCGGCCCTTCCCCCTCCCAGCGCCGGCCCGGCTGGAGTCCGCTGGAGCCGATGCGAACGAGTTGTTGGGACCCCGGCCGCCGCTGGAGCCGCTACGGTACCCCAACACTGTCCAGGATGCGTTCTCCAGAGAGTGCCACTGGAAGAGAGGCGCGCCTCCGGCCGGCTCTGGAAGATCAGGACCGCCTATCTGGAGGCTCTGGAATCTCTGGAGTGGGGCGCCTCGATCGCCGCCGGGCACCGACCGCACATTCTACGTAGTACTTGCCCAGAAGTTTTCGGAAGGATTTTTAAAAAAATATAAAAGTAGTGCCCATGAAAACTCTCTGCTGAACTGTATTTCGTAAAACATTTCCTTTGTGGACGGCCTGTAAAAGCCCGAAGCCATTTAAATGTAACTTGTTCTGCACCCGCCCTGTCCGCCTGATGCTTGTTACAATGAAGGCTTTTGTGGAGCGTCGAGTGAAATCCACGACGTCGTAAATAATCCGAGAAACATCTAATGCAGGTGTGATGCCTGCTCGGAGGGTGATGCAGGTGGTGGCCCCTCCTCCCCTCCCCTCCCCTCCCCTCCCCTCCCCCCCCCTCCCCCCCTCCCCGGGTGACCTCGTCTCGGAGTGTTTACCTCTGGGCTTACCTGGTTTACCTGGAGCTGAGGAAGGAAGGTGTCTCTGTATCGTCAGGTGGGTGCGGGGGCGGAAGCTGAGAGAGGACCGGAGTAGGGGGGGGGGGGGGAGAACAGCTGTTCCTCGTCCGGTACAGCACACACACAGACGGGTCCAGGCTGTGCGATGGTGTGGGTGAACCGTCGCTTTGTCTCCCCTTCGCCCTCTCTCTCTCTGTCTCTCGACAGATTCCCGTTTTTTTTTTTCAAGAGTTCCACACACCATGCCTCGTCTCACGGCTCCGAAATCCTGCCGCTGCATACGGATTCAGAACAAAAAAAAAAGGAACAAAAAATACTGTACTGTTGTTCGTTACTGTATTCCTATCGCACATTCGTTCAAGCACACGGGAGGGATTTTTTTAAAAAATATAGTATCTGGTTACACTCTGTGGTTACTAAATGTCGCATGGGCCAATTTATTTCTTTGTCCTTTTCTTGCGATTTTAAGCAAAACATAACTGGGATACAAATATTTTTTTTTTGCAGAATAAATTAAATAGGATTTGACAAATTGTGTCTCGCGTGTACAATCTGTCCTATCGCAACATTTTTCATCGCGAACAAATGGCAAAGTGTATACGTAGGGTGCGTGGTGTGATTCGCGTGTCTTACGTGGCGTGTGTGTGTGTGTGTGTGTGTGTGTGTGTGTGTGTGTGTGTGTGTGTGTGTTGTGATAGCGAAGGAATGCCGAGGAAGCGTTGCCGGCGGCCGTCAGCCCAGCGTCAGCCCAGCACTGCCGACGCCAGTCCAGTCTGAGAATGCGGAGTGGAGCGGTTCGGATTGGAGGGTTCGGGAGGGCTGCGCGGCGCGGTGACCATTCATTAGGCTGTCCTCTGTCCCCGAGAGAGAGAGAGAGAGAGAGAGAGAGAGAGAGAGAGAGAGAGAGAGAGACAGACAGACAGACAGACAGACGGGCGAAAAAGGAGAATTGGAACGGGCTAATGGAGAGGGGTAGAGAGAGAGAGAGAGAGAGGGGGGGGGGGGGAGTCGCGACGACAGAAAAATGCTGCAGCTGTTGCAGTCCGCCGTTGCCGCTCGCTTCCGGCACTGCGTCGCGTTTGCTTATTTTGCGACGCGATAACCCCTCCCCCCTCCCACCCCTGTTCCCTTTCACCCCCACCTCCCCTCCCACCGTACTCTTCGCACCCCGCGCCGGTGCCCTGTCCGTCTGTCTCTGTTCCTCTTTTGTTTCCGGTCCTGATCACGTGCGTCTCCCTCCCTCCCCTCCCACGTGACGCTCCTCGCCCTCTCCTCCCCCTCCCTCTTCTTCTTCTTCTTCTTCTTCTTCTTCTGGGGGAGTAGGAAGACGGGGCCCCATTCACGTACGCGCGTATATCCCATTCGCAAACAGATGACCCCGATACTATACAACAATCTGGCACCGCGCGTGCAGTGAGTGTGCCCTTGTTGATTTAACTCTGCGGGAGGGAGGGTGGGAGAGAGACAGAGACAGAGAGAGAGAGAGAGAGAGAGGAGGGGGGCGGGTCTGGCGGCGCACCCATCTGCATGCGGTGACGTCACCGCCGGCAACAGACGCGGTCCGAGGTGACAGCAGCATCTGACAGGCGGCTCTGACACGCGCCGCTGACACGTGTGTGTGTGTGTGTGTGTGTGTGTGTGGCGCTCTCTCTCTCTCTCTCTCTCTCTCTCACACACACACACGCCGCCGCGGCTGTTGTTATCAGCCGCCTCTTTCCCTTGTGAACCTCCTTTTAATACGCGTCATATACAGTATCATGCGGTGGCGCCCCGCAACCTCAAGGTGACCAAACGCGCGGTCCGTCGTCCCCATCAAACTAAATTATTTCACAACTTTTGCCCCCTTCTCTCTCTCTTCTCTCTCCCTCTCTCTCGCTTTGTCTCTCTGTCTCTCTCTCTGGCGAGGTACTTACCATACAGTGACTCGTCTCTGACCGTGAACGGGATTGAAGGCCTTCTCCGACTGGCGTCACGGCGGCCGCGGGCCGCGGGGGCCTGCCGCGGCGTCGACGCTGCCTCGTCCGCGGGGAGCGCTTATTGGCAGATAGCGCGACATAAAACAGACGTCGCCGGGACGGGGATTAACCGAGTGCCGATAGTCTTGGAATGCCGCGCGGCGCCCGGGCCAGGTGCCTTGTTATCGACCCGTAAATAGGACTAGCCCGCGCGCCGCGTGCCGTTTTACAGGTGCAGGGGTGTTGTCGTAACGACATTTGGATTAAAAAAAATAATTACATCACCAACTGCCTCATCATCATAGCGGGTGAAAAAAAAAGTCTGCAGAATGGTTTTTACCGTCACCCTATGTCAGTTTTTTTTTTAATTTTTAAATAAATCATGAAGTTGTCATGTTTGTTATTAGAAATCTGTCAACTTTGTCAATTTTTCAATTTTGTCATCAGCATTTTTCAGTTTCGTTATCGAAAATTTTCGCCTTGGTAATCAGAAATTTTCAGCTTTGTTATCAAAGTTGGCAAATGTTTTTTTTGCCTGTTGCGCACCTTCGGATAATCCATATTTGAGCACGCGGGACGCGGGAGCCGCCGCGTCTTTGTTCTGGTCGGCGTTCCCCATGAATAATAAGTGTCCCCCCCGCGGATAGAGACGGTGGCGGGGCGTTGCGGGGCGCGGCGGGGCGTGGCGGGGCGGAGCCGGGGGGCGCGAGTTCGCGGGGCAAAAAGTGCCACAGTTGTACGGCAGCACGCAAAAACGGGCCTTCGTGGGAGCCGCGCGAGTTGCGGGCCGCGGCCACGAGGCCGGACCTCAACCTCGACGCGCAACGCGCGGGAGTGGCCAATTTTTCTGCCGACAATTTTCCTTCTGCTTATTTTTAATTTTTTTTTGTCGCTTTATTCCTCTTATTGCGCTTTTACATTATTTTTTTTAAAGAAAAGCTTTTCGTGTTTTTGGGCCCGAGCGGAGCGAGGACCCCTTTGCATCGACTATTCGACTTTTTTTTTTTCTCCCACTAGAGGTGCCATTGTAGCCGCGCTCGCGCGGCCGCATTTCAGCTCCGCGCCGAGAGATGGCGCCACACAACTAGGGCAGGAAGAGAGAAGGCGCCACAAAAGTGGGGCAAGAAGGGAAAGACTGGTATTCCAATACAGCCAACCTCAAAATTAAATATTATTTATCGCCTTAGTTAATTTAAAAATACAAAATTAGGTATGTCGTTTGCATGCACATTTTGCATAAAATCGAGCCACATTTCACGATCCTAATTAAACTAAATATTAATATTTTTCAAATGGCTGATTTACCCTTTATTGTCCAGACGTATTGTTGTCAACTTGGCTAGCCGTGCTGTGCGCTCCGGCCGGCTCCTCGCGGCCGTGGTGTGCCAGGGCTTGTAATAGTCGTTCGCGCGAGGCCTGCTAACAATGTCGCCGTGGGCGCGCGGTCTGAGAGGCGAGTCGGCATTCAGCGCGTCGTAGGTTCCAATACCAAGTCGTTTCATATTACTATTTTTAGAATAAATTCGTTTTTCGGTTAACGAGGGCCGCTCAGTGCAGTAGGCGCTGGAATTTTTTTTTTCTCCTCTCTTCCTCTTCCCGGCGTGCGGCGTGACGGCTGACTTTTGCGGCGTCTTCGTGACGCTGGAGCGCGGCTGGAGCGCGGCTGGAGCCTCCAGCAGAGTGCCGGTCAGCGCGGCGTGGCGTGGCCCGCGGGCAGCGGCAGCAACGGCAGCGCCTCGCCGCGAGCTCCGGGCTCCGGGCCCCGCGTGGTCGCCCCTCCCCGCCCCTCCCCGCCCCTCCCCGCCCCTCCCCGGATGCTCCGGCCCCTCCAGGTGGGGGAGGGAGAGGGAGTTCATCGTCCTCGCCGCTCGCCGGCCGGTGGGCCCCCCAGTGCCGCCTCCGACTGTACCGGGGGTCCCGGCACCGCCGGCCGCGTAGCCCTTATTGCCAGCAGCCCCGGCAGAGGGCGCCGCTCCATACTATCCCACATCTCCATTTAAATCGGCGCGCGGATTCACATTCAAATTCGCCGCACGGAATATGAAAGCACCGAGGCCGCGATCGGCAAGGCGGGTGGGACTTATGCGCGGACGGCGCCCCGTCAACAGTCCCTCCCCTACAGCCGTACCCGTTCTGGCATTGAAGTCTCCCGGGTCAGCGAAGTCTGCCCTGCGCCTGCCAGCCCCTGCTCCAGTCATTAAATCGGGTGACAAACTGAGAATCTCCCTTTTCCTTTTCCCCCATCTCCCTCTTTCTCTCCCTCTGTGCCGCAGCGTTTCTCGCGTCTTTTACATCGAAGTCTCTCTTCTCTCTCTCTCTCTCTCTCTCTCTCTCTCTCTCTCTCTCTCTCTCTCTCTCTCTCTCTCTCTGTGGCTAGCTGCATGCGGCACAGTCCTGCAGCTCTCTCGTCGTACCAAACCGGCGCTGCGGGGGTTTTTATAGCTCATCACAGGCCGACTCCGCAAGGACAACAACAAGTGCAAGTGCAGAGCCAGAGAGGCCTTTCAATCGCGGAAACGGGAAGCTTTCTTTTCCCCTACAGACAGCTGAAAATTCTTCAGTTATTTTTTTTTTTCAAAAAAAACCTAGCGAGGTAATTTTGTGGTCTTAAAATGTGCTTACAGTATTCTGCTGCTGGTTCAGCAATCGCGCTGTGCCAATTCCATGTACTTGCTTCTTGATGCGTACTCTCTCTCTCTCTTTCTCTCTCGCTCTCGCAGGCTTCTTTGCCGGTAGGCCTGCCCACGGAGCGCCACCGCAACCGCAGAGCACCGTGCAAATCCTGTGCAGAGCGGAGCGTTTGCTGCCTGCTCTATGAATAATGAAATATATAAAAAAAAAATTTTTTCAAGTGCCTTTTTAGTTTAGAAGATGAAATTCTTTTTGGATCCAGAAACCAACTGCATTCTACAGTAAGAATTTTTATTTGTGGTTTTGTAAGATGTTTATATAATTTTTAAAAAAGTTTGACTGTCGCGTCTTTTGATTTTCACTCGGGCTTTGTTTATTTCTTCTTCACTTCTTTTACCTTTCCTTAGCGTCTTGTCGGGGCGGTGGGCGCTGCACGCGCGGCGGCGCCTGCCCGCTTCTTAATCCATTTCATATTTTATTGCACACGTCCTCCCCCCCCCCCTCACGTAACGCCCTCCGGGGCTGTTTTAACTGCTTCCTCAGTGTTTACGGGAGGTGAGCACCACACCGCACCACGGCGCTGCTCTCGTATTTAGGCTCGCGGATGTCCGGTAAGGGGGGGGGGGTAGTAATTATGGGATCGGTAGCACACGTTCCCGGCCCAGCCGGGGGGGGCGGCCGCCGCTGAGCACCAGAGCCGTACAACGATTAAAACGGAAACGGTGGGTTAGGTCAGCTGATGATGAGGCTGCTGCACTCCGCTGCGGGCCGCTGCGGGCGGCGCCGAGCCGCGAGCACCCGCTGCACATGCGCTTCCAGGCCAATCGGAGTAGTTTCTACGACGGCCGCCGCCGCCGGCCGTTTCCCCGTCCGCGCTGCAGGGGGGCCTCGCGCCCCGCCCGCCTCGACGAGGCCGCCGCCGAGGAGGGCGGGGCGCCAGGGCGACGACGGGGGAGATTACTGGGGACGGCGACGACGGGGGAGAGAGGGGGGTGTCCTCGACGGCCAAGGAGCAGGACGACGATGTCCTCTGGAAGCACGCCGACGACGTCCTGGGAGGGGGCGCCGACGGCGTGCTTTCGCCGTCCGTCGCGGCACCCGTTCCAGAGGTTCCAGAGGCTCCAGCGGCCCCGCGGAACAAGCGCGGACAACGAGTCCAGTGACCGGACTCCAGTCCACCACCAAAGTTTCGCGTGGGAAGTCACACATGACGGCCGCTTCGTGCACCGGGCGGCAGGCCGGCGGCGGCGGCGGCGGCAACCCCCCGGCCGTGCCATGAGGCCAGTCATGAGGCCATGCCATGAGGCCAGGCCATGAGGCCAGGCCATGGGAAAGATCGAGTTGCAGCAGCAGCTCCACTTCCCGACACCCATGCGGATGTGGCGGCGGCGGCGGCCGTGGGCTACCGCCTGACCCCGATGTACGTCACCCACAAACCGAGCCGCGCAGAGGCTTTGACGCGCACGTCCGCCGCACGCCCACACACACACACACACACACACACACACACACATACACACACACACACATAGTCGCACGCACACGCACGGCAGATCATGTACAGCGCCCATACCGCGCACCGGCCTTCGATGAATAGCCAAGGCCGATTTTGAGGCGACGCTGCGGGGCGCTGATCAGAGAGAGTGTGTGTGTGTGTGTGTGTGTGAGAGAGAGAGAGAGAGAGAGAGAGAGAGAGAGAGAGAGGAAATTAAAATGAACTAACTGCAGCTGCACTGCACCGTGTTCAATAAACAGCCACGCCGCCCGGGGAGGAATTCCACTGTGCGGGGAGAGAGTGAGTGGAGAGAGAGAGAGAGAGAGAGAGAGAGAGAGAGAGAGAGAGAGAGCGACTTGATCGCTGCCGTATCGGTGGCCGCTTCATGGCGCCTACTCATGCCTCCGGGACCGTGGCCGGGCCGCTCGCACATGGCTCGCAGCTCCCCCGAGCGCCCGGCAGCCCGCGGGGTAGGCAACACGGGAGCACCGCGGGTCTCCGGGTCTGCCTACCCTCCCGGCGGTCCGAGAGGTCCAGAGAGAGAGAGAGGGAGAGAGACAGAGAGAGAACACCTCTCTCCGAGTCTCTCTAACCCTGCCCGGTGCCTCTCACTGCCGACTTCAGTCTCCGCCGTCCCATGCCGTCGAAAGAACACAATTAAATCCGCCGTGCCGCCCCCGGCCCGCCCACCCACCACACCATCATTAACATTATTATTATCATTTTTTCTTGTTTTCTATCTCACTCTTTCCCCCCGGCCGTTTCCCTCTAGTGCGAGTGAGAAGAGCTTCTGCTGTTGCGGGCGCGGTAGGGTTTTATTCGCGTAGGAAAGACGATCCCGCACACCGCCCACCACGAGAGAGAGAGGGAGAGAGACAGACGACCGCAATTGAAATTCCCGCCCGCGGCGGGGCAGAGTTTACGAAACTGGAACGCGAGTCGCGGGGTACGATTCGAGTGCCGTCACGTCGGCAGCAGTCAGTTAGTGGAGTGACTGTCTCCGAATGTGAACGTGAATGTGTCGTCTGCGAGTCTCTCTCTCTCTCTCCGCGGTGTGTTACGTCACGTTTTGTGGACGACTGCTTCTCCAGCAGGAGTGTCGGCGCCGCCGCTGCACGGGTCATGAAGCAGCGCATGGAGAAAGAAAGTGTCCTCATGGACGGTCCCGGAGGAGGCGGCCGGCTGGAGAACGGCTGGAGAACGGCTGGAGAGCGGCTGGAGAGCGGCTGGAGAGCGGCTGGAGAGCGGCTGGAGAACGGCTGGAGAACGGCTGGAGAACGGCTGGAGAACGGCTGGAGGATGCCAACGACACCCGCAGGAACACGGCAGCAGCCCGCGGGGGCAACGGCCGGGAAACGCAGCGCCCACCGGACCTAGCTTTCTGCATCGCCCAATTATCCATATTTTTGTACTCGAGCTTTACTGAGAGCAGTGGACCAGGGAAAAGTGCATCTCTGCCCCTTCCCCTCCCCTCCCATACTCACTCTGTCTGACTGTATCTGCTCTCTCTCTGCTCTCTCTCTCTCTCTCACACATCATGATAGGGTCCGAGAGGTCCCCTCATGCTCCACGCTCCACCGACCAGAAACCACATGCCGGTGAATGTGGCATGCCATGGAAAGGACAGATAGCCCCCCCCACCCCCTTCAATCCCTTTCACCGGACCCCGCCACGCCCCCGCGGCCCCCACCGATAGAAAGAAAGAGAGACACCCACACATACGCCATTGCAAGCCTTTTTGCAATAACAGAGCGCAGAACCCGAGAGAGACAGACAGACGCCCACCTATTTTCGTACGGAGGAGAGAGAGAGACAGCACTCATGATGCCTCTTTCTCTTCGTCTGTGACCCGTGAATACAGGGCAACCCCCCCCCCCCCCTCGCCAAAAAACCCTCTCTAGACAACTTTTGGGCTGAAGCCGCGGGCTGCGCCTGGTTCGTCGCTGTGCTGTGCTCTGCACTGGTCGTGATATTTCAGCCCTACCCAAAAGACACCTGATTTATTTTTATTACCCCCCTCCTCCTCCTCCTCCCAACGCCCCCCCCCCCCCCTCTCTCTCTCTCTCTCTCTCATGGCAGCTGGCAATGAGTGTGTGTGCAGCAGCTGGCCCTGGCGCAGTGCGGTGACATGAGACGGAGTCATATATGCGTGAGAGTGAGAGACACACAGAGAGAGAGAGAGAGAGAGAGAGAGAGAGAGAGAGAGACGGGGCGCAGCGTCTGAGAGAGAGAGAGAGGCAGACAGAGACGATGAGCTGGCTAATTCGTACCTCACGCTCTGTGCTGCAAAAGATGTTTATCAGTTTCACGGAACGACGTCCACTCGGGGCACAGAAGCTGGGAGACACCGTCGGCCGGCCACCGCAGCTCCAGCCAGGCTGCAGCGGCAGCAGCAGCAGCACCGTGTTGCCTTCCCAGCCAGACCCGCGGAAACCATTTACATTTATTTTCACTGTATTTACATTTTGAAAAGTTTTACAGTGCGGGGGTTTTTGGCTGTGATCCCGCGTGCACCGGTACGTCTACCGACGAGCTCACGGGGCTGCCAGGGTCGACGTCAGCTTTGCTGCCGCACGCAAAACCAACGCACACGACGCGAAAGATATTCGCCGCGCGGCCGGGATTCGAACCGCGGGCCGTCTGTGCGGACCTGGCATACCACTGTAAAACAAAAATATCGTCACTTCCATCGTCACTGTCCTGCTTAAGCAGAGACAGATGCGCATGTCCACTCAGCATTCTGACTAAGAAGTGGCGAAATTTTCTTCACCGGGATATTTTGTCAAGTGACAAGAACAAAATCGGATAATATGAGAAAAAAAAATGTCAATCGGTCCCTAATATGTAACGTCACGTTACGACACATTTTTTTTCACAGTGTGCGCACAGCGGACGTCGTTAGACAATTACAGCCGACACTAATGGGGGCGCGCGCGGGTTCGAATACCGGCCTCTACCACACCGCTCCTTATTTTTATTATTTTTTTCGCGGCCTGCAGGTGCAGCAGTGCAGTGCAGTGCAGACGCTTTGCCCCGCTTCCTGAGGCAGGCGGCAGACAGCAGACACAGCCGCAGCGTCCCGTCCCGTTCTCACACATTGTTTCGTGTGTTGCAGGTGAGGCTCGCTGACGTGCGGCCGCCGTAACCACCGAGTCCTGGGGCCCCCGCAGCCCCCACAGCCCCCGCAGCCCCCGCCGATGTGCCGCGGGGTCGGCAGGCAGGCAGGTCCGCCGCGGCAGCGCGCGGTAAATTGCGTAAAGAAAAGACAGACTGGCAAAGTGTTACCCGTCGTGGGAAGTGGTGCTATGGGGCCCCGTCCGGCCGCCGCCGCGTGCGTGCGTGCGTGCGTGCGTGCGTGCGTGCGTGCACGTGCAGTTCGTGCAGGCAAGTGTGCAAGTGCGTGGCGCGACAAGCGAAGGACGGGCCCGTGCACCCGCGGAATTTAAAAGTATGAAAAAGTTGTCTCGCGAACCGAGTCGAAGGGAAAAGCCGAACAATTCCAGCGGGAATCGAACCTCGCACCTCCCGGTTACCGGTCAGCCCGCTGGCTCACTGCGCTACCGGACCACAACGTTTATAGCCATGCGCTCAGCGACACTGAATCGGCCGCGTATTTCGACGGCGAGTTTGCTGATGGGTGTTCTCATGGGGTGTTTCCCGGGGGGTGTTCCCGATGGGTGTTCCCGGGGTGTGTTCCCGGGACCCCCCGCTGACCGGCCGTGTCTGGGTCGTGACTCGACCGTGAGTGCGGGCGGCCCGCTCCGTGCGCGTGTGTGTGTGTGTGCAACGGGTGTCTGAGGTGAATGTCAGGACTCTGTGTGTGTGTGTGTGTGTGTGTGCTTCTGCTGGACTCGAGTGTGTGGCCTAGTTATGCTGTGGCGTTGTTGTGGTTCCGTGCCTGTGTGTGTGTGTGTGTGTGAGAGAGAGAGAGAGAGAGAGAGAGAGAGAGAGAGAGAGAGAGGTAGCATGTGTGTGTGTGTGTGGGCGGCGGCAGTATGGTTGGGGCGGACACTTGCCTGCGGGCTGTGTGTCTGGGCTCCTGTTAGTGAAGTAGTGCTACGTCGCGAACACACACACACACACACACGTGAACGCCAAGTTTCTTGGCAAGCTCGTCAGAAGGAACAGCCGGGCTGGGAGCACGTTTGCGCCGGCCGATGCCAAAAGCAAGGGGGGCGTTCGCGGCGCCAATGTCACACGCCCCGCGTGGCTTACATTGTTATTTTGTAGCATACATCTCCTTTTTCCTTCATCTCTCTCTCTCTCCCACTACCTCTCTCCGTCTGTCTGTCTCTCTCGCGTCTCGCACCTTATTTTTTTTTTGGTTCGATTCTTTTCCTCGGGCGTGAATT
This sequence comes from Megalurothrips usitatus, assembly GCA_026979955.1. Lineage (NCBI taxonomy): Eukaryota > Metazoa > Arthropoda > Insecta > Thysanoptera > Thripidae > Megalurothrips > Megalurothrips usitatus. The sequence continues at coordinate 8,584,480 of CM049605.1, forward strand.
TGAAAATGGAAATAGAGCGGGTGTAAACGAGCAGGACGGAGGCACTGACAGGAGAGGGCGCTAGGCGGTGGGCGTGGTGGCCTCTCGGCCCCGCCCTGTCCAAGCTCGTTACTCATAGCCGAAGGGACAGACGGACAGCCGCGGTATTTGCCGTCGGGCCGGACGGGGCCGTCCGTAAAGACGTTTCCCCCATAAAGTACGTAGGGGAGGCCCATGGAGGAGGGCGCCGGCCGTGCCATGGGGACGCGGTGGAGGGCGCCCCCTGTGTTTGCCGCGTGCCGATCTCGCCGCTGCTCATGACGTCAGTGGCCAGTGGCCGGGTCATGGGCTGAAAGTCTGCCGAGTGTCTCCCGAGCAGATCTCCTATTTATTCGTTTAATTGCAAAGCACGAAAACTGAACTGTTGACACTCCATCTCTAATTTCTAACAGCGCAGGTCAGATATGTCTTGTCTTGTAGTGCCGTAGGCCCCGAGGGCCTTTGGGAGAATAGAAAATACTTAAAGTGCGGATTTGCTAGTGTACTGATATCTAAATCAGTTTGTCCGCGGAATTAATTTTTATTTTTCGGGTAGTGTACCCTTGTTTTCCATACAAAGTCTCGCCTCTGACCGAGTTCCGGCCGCGCCAGGCAGGCGGGCTGGCCATTATCGCAGTGGTACCAACAACCGTGGCTGTGGAAAAAGCGAAACTCTTGTCGCACATGCTGCCCCGTGCACGCTGAGAGCGGACGAAAACAACCAGATTTAAGTCGCTTTTCTCACGCTTCACGTTCTGCCCCCCCCCCCCCCTCCCTTTCTTTTCTTTTTTTTTGTGTTTTTCGGGCTGCGGGGCGTCGCCGGCAGTGCAGTGCCTCGCGCCTCGCGCCGCCCGAGGAAAGGAAGAGTGCAAAGAGGAAGCAGCCTTTTGCTCTCATCGCGTGCTTATCGTCAAAGTATCTCGGGGGCGTGGCGTGGCGGGGCGTGGCGGGGCGTGGCGGGGCGTGGCCGGGGAGGAGTAGGGGGGGGGGGGGGCGATCCCATCGCATTGCTCTCCGAAAGGATTGTCTGGCCGGGCGGCGGCGGGGCATGGGATGCGTCCACAGGGCCCCGCGGGGGGCCCACAAGAGTGCGCCGCCGCCCGCAGTGGAGGGGAAAAGTGAAATTGGGGCCCGCGGCCCGAGCAGCCGCGTGGTGTTGTGGGCGCGTGCGGCGGTGTGCAGCGGAACAGGGCAACAACGCCAAGACACACACGATTTAGAAAGGGAAGGACAAAATCTCGACTTTTATTAAATGTTCAAACTTGGCCTACGGCTTTACTAGCTTGTGTTCCTGCCGCGTCGACAGTAACAGTTTCGGCCGCGGGGTCGCGGCTTACGGGCGGTTCGGCACGCGAATTTGGTTTGTGTTTGTGGTGTCACGCCATGCGCGGCCCCGCGGCCCCGCGGCCCTGGGCTGGCTGCCGCGGGCTGAGCTACCGGCCGATGCAGCTCCCGGGGTGTCGGGCGGAGATGTAGGGCAGGGACCCCCCCGGGCAGGGACCGGGTCACGTGTGGGATAGAAGAGGAGAGATAGAGATAGAAGGGCGTGCCGCTCGGCTCAGACAGGCTCCGCCCGCCCGGCCTTCTCTATGCCGAAGATAGAATGGATAGAGGCGCCTATACCCCGTGTCCGGTTCCGACCGAAAATGCAGAATTTGGCCCAGTAAGCGGCGTGCCGGTGGGCCCCGCCTCTCTGTCTGTCTGTCTGTCTGTCTGTCTGTCCGTCTACTTGTCCGCCCGTCTGGGGCACAAACGTTGCGTTACACTCGGTCGTGACGCGATCCTGCCGATACATTGTCTGGTGCGCTATGGCATTGGAGGGAGAGAGAGGGAGGGAGAGAGAGAGAGAGGGAGGGAGAGAGAGGGACGACACGGCCCAGGCCGACCCGCAGGCCCATAGACTGACTGAACTGTTGGCCTCGTGTAGGGCGGGAGGGCGAAGCATGAGCGAGTGCGAGTGAGAGAGAGAGAGAGAGAGAGAGAGAGAGAGAGAGAGAGAGAGAGAGAGAAGGAGAACCCGTTACGTTCGTGGATCCTCGCGCTGCTGGGCCGAGCTGATACCCGCGCGAGCTGCGACTCCACTGCGCCGCCCGGCCCGCCCTACCTCTCCTGCCGCTCACTGCATGGCAGCGGCGGTGCAGCGGTTGCAGCGTCCTCCGGCCGGAGCCCTGACGTGCGAGCTCGCCTCAGTCCGAGGTCTGTCTGTCTGTCTGTCTGTCTGTCTGTCTGTCTGTCTGTCTGTCTGTCTGTCTGTCTGTCTGTCTGTCTGTCTGTCTGTCCGTCAGCCACCACTTCCCATTCAACAAACTTTTCGTTGTCGGCGCGCAGGGACTCCCGCGTCGTGCACTTTTCTCGCATCTCTCCCCGCTGTGCATTTTCGCGGCGTGCGAGTCTCTCTCTCTCCCCTCTCTCTCCCTCTCCCTCTCCCTTGCCGTCTCTCTCGCACCCTTGTGTGCGCTGCGAGCAAGCTTTTGTACGGGTCGGGGCGGCCGCGGGAGAGATTTCGTTTTCAGTGGCCGCTTTGTTATGGCTGAGTTTGGCCCCACCGCCACCACCGCAGCAGCAGCAGGCCAAGGTGGCCACGCCGCCGCCGCTTTTACATTCAGATTCGCATTGGCGTTCGCCTTTGGCGCGGCGCGGCGCGCGGCCGGTGCAGCAAGAGGTTGTGTGAGCGCCGCTCGGACCGCTCCCAGCCTGCCGGGGCCAGCTGGAGCCAGCTGGAGCCGCACCGCTGGAGGCCCCGGAGCGCCCCTGGAGGGTAGGCCGCCGCTGGTCGACCCTCTCCCGTAATGCACACTGAATCGAGTACTGTGAATACCAGTGAATGTCAGGAGGAATAAATAATCATTTCGGTGTTCCGCTCTCAAAAAATTATAAAATTATCTCGACTGGAGTCTTGCACTGGCTTCTGCTAGAGCCCGCTCTAGGAATCAGTCACCAAAAAATTCTGGAACGAATGTATCAATTTTTTTTTGGGGTGGGGAAGGAAATATTTTTTAAAATTCTTTTTTTTTTTTGAGCTGGAAACACTACCTTTATTTGTGCTGGAATCTGCGTGAGCTCACTGGAACCTACCTTAAACACAAGGCGGGCCTAACGATGCCGTCGCCATGGGAACCGCACAGTGCGGTGGTGGCCGGGGGCGTGCCGGGGGCGTGCCGGGGGCGTGCCGGGGCAGTGGGAAGGGAACGGGGACGGCGGGGCGACGGCCGCTCAGCCTCGCCGGCCGACCGCTCACGTTTTAAAGACCATTCAGGGGACGCGGGCCGTGGAAGTCTTAAGGCCTCATTAATTAAAGGGAAAGGCTGCGAGCGGCGCGGCGGCGGTGGCGGCGGCGCCGTCTGGAGCTGCTCTCGGGGGTCCTGTTGTCGGGGACGTGCCGACGGCGGCGACAGCCGCGGAGTGAATCCGCGAGGAGGGCCGCGCCGTGGTCCAGCTCCAGCGATACGGGCTCCAGCGCCGGGCTCCAGCCGCTGGAGGCGGAGCGGGGCAGGCGTGCGGGGAAACCTCTCTGCCTCACCTCACTCCTCCTTGTCATCTACATATTCATCAAAAAAAAATTAAAAAATTAAGAAAATTTTTTTAAAAAAATATTGGGAACAGCAACGAGCGGCAGCGGAACGGCTTGGTGTGGTGTAAGCCGGGAGGGGCGTAGCTTTCTCTGATTGGACTCATTTACACGTACGAGCGCGAGCGCGCGTGTGTGTGTGTGTGTGTGGCGGGCGTGTTCACAACCCCCGTAACTGCATACCACGTTTACATCTACACGCACACACACACACACACGCGTGGCCGCAGATCTCGCGTGGATCTGGGCCGTCACCATGCACCCGGGCCGCATGCTGTCCCGCCACGGGGTTCGCACGGATCTCCTGCCAGCAGCAGTCCGTGTAGGGGGCCCTGCGGGGGGCCCTGCGGGGGGCCTTGGCAGCAGGGCCCCCGCTGCAGAGGGGACGGACACATGTGGAGTCGATCACCGCACGCTGATCGGCCGCCGGGGCGGGGCGCTATCTGGCGGTCTCAATCCGAACCAGACCAATAACCCATTCCCGTGTGCACGTAACGTAACCGCGCCCTCGCCTTCTCGCTCTCTCTCTCTCTCTCTCTCCATCTCTCTCGCTGTCTCTCTCGTGTCCGTCTCCGTTTCTATCGCGGATCTATACATCTCTCTTTCTCTCTATCGCAGCAGAGACGCGCGCACGGAGCGGATAGAGGAGGAGAGCGTACACACACACACACACACACACACACACACTGTTCTGCGGGGCGCCGGGGCGACTGCTGTCGAGACAAAAGACGAGCGGGGGGAGAGGGAGGGGGTGATGGGGCCCTGCACTGACAGACGCCGGCCGGCCGGTCTAGAGAGAGAGAGAGAGAGAGAGAGAGAGAGAGAGAGAGAGAGAGAGAGAGAGAGAGAGGGAGGGAGAGAGAGAGAGGCTGTCAAACACGGCACACGGTGTTGCAGAGAAGGAGAAGAATGCTATTCTGCCGCTGTCGGTCTGCCCGCCGCACGCGGATGGCTGGCTGGCACGCACGCACGCACGCGACGGCACGGCACGTCACGCCGGACGGGTGACATTCCCAAACCCCCTGACCTGCCTCAACTGCTTGCCGTCGGTGGACAGAGACGGAGAAGGGAGAGATAGACGACAGTGAGTGAGAACACGAGACAGAGAGAGAGAGAGAGAGAGGTGACCGTGTTCGCATTTGCGTGACTGCACTGTCCAGCGGCGGCGGCGGCGGCTGTGGGGTGTGGCAGGTGACAAGGCTGTGACTCACGCCTGCGGCGTAAGGAGGGCGGCGGGCCGTGCGGGGCCGCAGACGGAGCGGGGAAGTGTCGGCAGGGGAATGGGGGCGACGCGAGGCGCAACCAGCTGCACACCATCCACTCTCTTAACATATTTTTAAAAAAATCTTGGTAAACGAGAGAGAGAGAGAGAGAGAGAGAGAGAGAGAGAGAGAGACGTGGCTGTGGCTCGTTGTGCTCCTCTCGCCTGGAGGGTAGGCAGTGCTGCCGAGCGGCTCTGCTAGCCGGGACTGCCTACCCCGGACCTGGCAGGCGCGCTGACGTGAGAGTAGGAGAGAGATACAGAGAGAGAGAGAGAGAGAGAGAGAGAGAGAGAGAGAGAGAGGCTGGCGCCCCCGCGGGCCATTCCAGTAGAAAGGGCGAGCTGGTTCTATTGGCGGACGCTGGGCAGCGCTTGGCGCCGCGGGGAGCCCCCCCCCCCCCCCCCGCACCTCCTCACCGGGGCCCCCGCGCAGCCCCCGAGACGGTCGTGCAGCCGGCGCTCACTCTCTTTGTGATTGATCAGACGTATTTATTCTGCCGGCAGAAGTAGGCCTTAAGGGCTTTCTTTAAAAAAGAGAGAGAGAGAGAGAGAGAGAGAGAGAGAGAGAGAGAGAGTGCTGGACGCGGTCCAGAAGTAACAATCTTGCAGGGCACCGGCGGCTCCGGCTGGGCGTGTGACCGCCGTGGAACCCGATCCCTTCCTCCCGACTCATTCTGTGCCCGGCTAGCAGTTCACTTTCTCACCCCTGTGTGTGTGTGTGTGTGTGTGTGTGTGTGTGTGTGTGTGTGTGTGTGTGTGTGTGTGTCCTGGGCCTCGTGCGGCTTCTGTGTCGATACCCGGCTCGCCCACCCCACAGGGGGGACCGGCTGAGCCGGCGGGGCCCTGCTCTAGCCGCTGCGGGCAGGGCTTTGCTGTACTCAGTCGCGGCGGTTCGAATACCGTGGCGCGCCGAACACTCAGGTTGTATTTTTATTTTTTTGTTTCTTTTCGTTGGCCGTCGGGCGGTGGCAGCGCGGCGCCTTGGCGGCCACGCCCCACCCGGATGCTGTGCCGCCCCGCGGGCTCCGCGGCGCCGTCAAAAAGCGGAGGCCCCGCCGGTACTCGAACCCGCAGCCGCCTCCCGGGTCACGTCCCCCTCTGCGGTTCCGGTACCCGCACCGCGGCCACTCCGCCATCACTCGCGAGCTGTCAGCGCCGCGGGTTCGAATACCGACGTGTAACATATTTTTCTTATAGATTTTTTTCCCCTGCGCCACGCGCGAGCTCGCAAGTCATCTCGCCGACACACACACACACACACACGCACACATTCGCGTCCGCGCCGTTTGTCTGTCTCTCTCGCGCCCGCGTGTACAGTGAGCGGCGCGAGGTGTGTGCGAGAGAGACGGCGCGCTGTGTTGTTTCCCAGCGCCATCACACCCGCCCCCTCTGCCGGTAATGAGAGTAGTTAGGCCGCGGGTGACAGTGGCACATCCGCGTCGGCGCCAGCGGAGGTCGTCGGCGTCCTCGAGGGACGTCCCATCCTGGGGAAGGTCCTGGACGTCCTGAGCTGGGACGTCCTCGGGCCGGCCGGACAGTCATTGGAAAGGAGGGTCCCTGCTTCGGTCACAAGTCAGCGGCCGTGGTTCCCGCGGGCGGACACCTCGACTTCTGTTTGCCCCGCGCCGCCTCGCCTCTTCCTGGGCTGCTGCTCTCGGGCGGCGCCGTGAGGTGCGGCTCTGTCGCTGCAGTGTACACACACACACACACACACACACACACACACACACACACACACACACACACACACACACACACAGGGACAGGAGAGAGCCGGACGAGCGGGGAAAAAAAGAAGAAGGAGAAGGTTTGCTGTACGAGATTACTTGTTGTTCTTCCATGATGGAAACCAAACGCCGGCGGCGTGTGCAGGCCAACACGTACGGGTGACATTTAGGGCCGGCATGTGTGTGTGCGTGTGTGTGTGTGTGTGTGTGTGTGTGTGTGTGTGTGTGTGTGAGCACGCAGGGGATCCTGCTCTAGTCGTTGGCTTCGCACTTCTGCTGACTGCAAGGGATGGATGGACGGACGGTGGTCGGAGCGTGTTTTATTCGGTATTCAGATATTAACTTGGCGGAGATAAAAAAAAAACATCATAACAGCATTTCAGACAGGTACGTTAGGTGGGGTAGGTCGCGGAGGCCGTCTTGGACCGCGTCCAGCGACGGACAGACAGAGGGTCAGCGCTAGCAGCAGATCGGCGCTGTGATGCTCCGCCTCCACGCGCGACGACGTACAACTGCACAAATTTCCCTATTTTTCGGGTGTATCTCTCTCACTCCCCCAGCTCTTCCCGCACAGGTGACTCGGGCCCGCGCCCCGTGGCGCCGCGGGGCGTGGCACTGCAGCCGCCGCGGCCGCGGCCGCTGATAACGTTGATAAATTAATCACGTGATCACATTGTCCCAGACACAACAACAGAGGTGGCAATAAAAGCGACGGCGTGTCCTTCGTGGCAGTGCTGGCAAGACCGCGGTCTCTCTCTCTCTTTCTTTCTCTCTCTCTCTCTCTCTCTCTCTCTCACTATTCAAAATTAAGTTAGTCCATTTTTTGTAGGATGAATTTTCTTCAAAGTGCATTTTTTTTACAGCACACTTTTACAGTCCACTTTTTAAAGGCCCATTATTTTATTTTTTTAAAATAAAAATGTCTATTTCTCAAAGTGTAACCGAGTGCATTTTATTCTTGAGGGGGTTTTCTGCGCGCTTCCTGCAGCCAGGCTGGTCGCGCGCGGCTCTCCTCTCCAGTTTAGCACGTGCTCCCCGCCAGCTCTTCGTGATCCCGCACAATTAGTCCGCACTTCTTCTTCTTCTTCTTCCCCTCAGCCTTTCTTCTTCGTTCTCGCTTCGCAACACTTTTTGACCGGCACTGCCAGCTCCGTACGCGGCGGCACCGGCTCCTGCTTCTTTGCTCCACAAAACGGCGGCCGGCTCAGAGGTGAAATTTCCGCGGTGGAATAAAGACAAGAAGTTGGTGAAGAATGCGGAGAGGAGAAGAAAAGAGGTATCGGAAACGGTTTCGGAGTGAGTTTCGTGGGATCCGGGGGCGTGACTCTACGTGACTCTAGATCCGGCCGGGATTCCCGATTCCCTGTCCCAGAATCCCCTCTCTGTTTTACTGCACACCTTTTCGCACCTGCCGATCCCCCCCTGCGCGCCCGGCTGGCTGCATTGATTACCCGCGTGCCGCCGCCGCAGTGCTGCCACCACCGCAGCCGCAGCAGCAGGCGCCAGCTGCAAACTGCACATTGATCTGAAGTATATGGTCAGGTTGGCGCACCTGGCCTGGCGCGGGGTATGTATATAAGGAGACCACGCCGGAGGGGCCGGAGCTGCCAACTGCTCCCTCTCTCTCTCTCTCTCTCTCTCTCTCTCTCTCTCTCTGTTCTCTCTCTGTCTCTCTCTGTCTCGCGCGCGCGGGTATGTCACAGTTTACCAACAACGTAAATCTCTCTTTTTCTTTTCTTGCTGCTTGCGGTCGGGCCGCACACGGGGGCGCGCGCACACACACACACACACACACACTTACACCGCAGCGCTACCAACTCAACAAGTACAAAGTTCGGAACGGGGCCGCGGCGCGCAGTGATGCCAACCCCGCCAACAGGTAGTAAAGCAGTGACTGTGGTTGGTGCGCCTGCGCCGCAGCGGCAGCAGCAGCGGCAGCTGTACACAACTTTGTTGTTGCCCGCTGCAGTTTGGTCTGCGGTTCTGTTCCAGGCCTTCCTTCCTGCGAGGACCACTCTCTGCCATTATTTCGCGATCCCGCCGCAGCAGCCGGCCGAGCAGCGGCATATTGCTCTGCCTGCCTTTACCGCCGCGCGACTCCTCACTGCGAATAACGGGTCCGGCGTGCGCATAGCTCACGCTCACGTTCCGTACAGACAGGAAGGGGGGGAGGGGGCGTGTCGACGGGGCCCAGCCGTCTGCTGTGTGGTACACACCGCCGTACACGACCCCCCCCCCCCCCCCCTCCCCCGGGCGTGGCCGTGAACTTGGCCCAGTTTGGGGCGGCGGTGATCGGTCGCACGACAGCGAGAGAGAGAGACAGGGGGAGGGGGGAGTGAGAGAGAGAAGAGGCCCACCCGTTTCGTCCATCCGAAGTCTCCTCTCTCTCTCTCTCTTTCTCCCTCTCTCTCTCTCCTTCTCTCTTCCGCACACATTCCCTCCCGCTTCCCCCATTGGAGGCCGCGACTCATGAACGGAACGGGCCACTCGTCCGACCGGTTTCATTTCGCGGGGCGGTCAATTTCCTCCTCCCCCTCTCTCTCCATCTCTCTATCCCCCCCCCCCCTCCCTCATCTCTCTGGAATATGTCGTGCTGCGACCTCTCGTGACCCCCTAGCTGCCCATCGCCTCATCCTCCTTGCACTCACAAGTGCTCCCTGTCCCTCTGTCTCGCTTACTCACATAGCATGCCTGAAGCTGCCCGACGCCGCCGTTCGGAAACCACGTTTCAGAAAAATCGTAATAGTTTGAGGCATTCTCACAGTCAGTGTTCAGACTCAGATTGGAGTGAAGGGAAATATTTTCAATTTTTTTTTTCGGTCTGGGTTTGGAAGTTGACGAGTGTGTGGAGCGGGATCCACATACGTGGGCGGCCTCTCTCTCTCTCTCTCTCTCTCTCTCTCTCTCTCTCTCTCTCTCTCTCTCTCTCTCGTCCTCTCCTGGCGGCCTCTGTCGGTGTCGTCTTCCCCTGGAACCAGACCACGTACCGGCCGGCGGTGCCGCAAGGGTCCGGGGAAGGTCCGGGCGGGGGCTGCCCAGTGCTGGGACAGAGAAAGGAGTCCACCAGTCTGGCGGGCAGGCAGGCAGGCAGCCAGCCAGGCAGGCAGCCAGCCAGGCGCGGGCTTTGGACGCGCTTCATGGCCCGAGCCCGCAGCCCCCCAGCCCGCAGTGTGGGTGACATCCCACAGAATGCGTGTACACTCACACACCGAAAGAAAAAAATGTCATGGTCTGAATTTTAAAAGAAAAAAAATAGGTTTGCATGATTTATTTTTAGAAATGCATTTTCCCGTTTGTACTGAATGGCCGTGTCGTACATCACGTCTCCTCTGTTCCACCAAAAAATAAAAATGGTTTGCTTTTTTAACGCTGTAGGTACAAGTGGACAAAAGTGTCGTTGCGTTTATTATTTTTGTGATTGTTCTTGTTCGGCGAGCTGATCGGGTCTCGGCGGGGCCGCGGGGGGCCGCCGCCTCTCTCCTCGCGCACAGTGCGGCTCGTTGAGGGAATGAATGGCGCCCGAGTGAGTTCCAGACGGCGCTGGGGAGAGGCACTCTCTGGGTGCTCTGCCGCGGGAACTCTCCGGAGCACTCCTCCAATAGAGTTCCGCGCTGCGCGGTCGATGCGGCGGTACACTCTCCGCAAGACTCTTGCAGCACGCCATGGCCGCGGTTGCCATGGTGACGGTCGGCGCCGCGGCCTCATGGCTGCCTCATGGCGGGGCTAAATGCCAGCCAGCCTCGCTCGGGCAGCACGCAGGACCCTTTACTCGATAAGTCACCGATGAACAGCTGATTTTCGAAGGCGGTTGCCGAAACTTTGTTTGCACGTTCAGACTCACACTCAGATTTATTCAGGTTTGTTTTGATTTCTCCACAGGCAGACGTATCGATGTTTCTGTGAGGTTCTTGTGCAGGGAGGGGACCTCAGCACTGGCTGCGCGGCCACGAAAAAAAAATGATTGTATAAAATAATTGTAGAAAACATTTTGGTGCCGCCTGTACGCCCGCGTGTAGTACGTGCGCGGCTGAGAGATGACACGGTTCCCGCTACGGCCAGTGTGCGTGCGCTCACGTAGGGACTGTACCGACGACGCACACACACACACACACACACACACACACACAATGTCTGGTGGAGGTGGGCCAGCCGGGCGGCGCTCGGTGTGTGCGGCGAGGTGAGAGCGTCGCCTGAAGCGGTATCCGAAAACCTTTTAATAAAAAAAAATACTTTTCTCCTGAAAAAAAAACTTTTGTGGGTGGAGCAGCACCGGTGGCGGCGGCGGCGGTCGGGCACCTCGGCGTGTACACCGGCGCGTTACAGTAGGATGGGCACCTTCCGGATGCGACAGGAAGTAGGGAGGGGGGGGGGGGGGGGAATCCTGTGCGTACACACACACACACACACACACACACACACACACACACTTGTGGGGATGCCTGTTGCACGCTGGGCGCACTCCGCTGGCTGAAGCTCCCCCTTTACACTCTGCACCGTGTAAGGAGGCCTCCTGTATAGTCAATCCGTAATGCACAAACACCACTTCCTTTCTCTCTCTCTCTCTCTCTCTCTCTCTCTCTCTCTCTCTCTCTCTCTCTCTCTCTCTCCCTCCCTCCCTCTCATTATCTCCTCTAGTGGCGATATCGTGTCGCCCACTTAAGGTACACGGCTGTGCAGTATTCATACGTCCCTGACGATGAGTAACATTATCTCTCTCTCTCTCTCTCTGTAACCCTCTTTCTCCGCGGGAAAGTATAAGTAATAGCGGCGGCGGTGCGGGGACACTTTAGCCGCTGCGTCTGTCTCTGTCTCTCTCCCGCCCCCGGAGGCGCCGCGCTCTCCCCGGTCTCACTCGCACTCGCTGGAGGGTCGCCCCTCTTGTACGTCGTGTATCTCTAGCATGATGCACGGCGCACCTCGGCGGCGGCGGCGGCAGTCTTTGTGTTGCCCAATGCAGTAGTTGTGGCCGGCCAGGCAGGGCTGGCAGCCAGCCGCTCGTAGCCGGCCAGGCAGGCAGGCAGCACAGCCGTGTTCTCACGGGCCGCCCGAGCGCCTGCAAGGTAGGCCGCACCCGCCGGGCACGGAAGCGGAGCGGACTGCCTACCCAGCCGGGGGCCCTGTCAGCGAGAGGGAGAGAGAGAGGGGAGGGAGTGAGAGACAGAGATAGAGAAAGAGAGAGAGAAAGAGAGAGAGAGAGAGAGAGAGCACAGTACCGGCCGAACACGAGTAGTGCGCGCTCACGGAGCCGTTATTCATTACGTAAAAAGATTTAGAGCCGCGAGAGAGAGAGAGAGAGAGAGAGAGAGAGAGAGAGAGAGAGGCGTGTGTGTGTGTGTGTGTGTGTGACCCAACGCGGTCTCGGCTGGCAGACCGCACACAACACTGCAGGGGTCGCTCTTGTAGTTTGCATCCGTTACATAATATGTGAACGTGCCCCGCGATTCCCCCCCCCCCTTCCTTCCCCTTCACCCGCCCCCGCCTTACGTGACCGGGTTGTTGTCATGGAAACGCGCGCGCGCTTGCCCGCAAAACATTATGTAAATTATTTTTCGGAAAATTTTCATACGCACATAGGTACGCGATTATTTTTCCGTTTTTAAGACATATGATTTTGCGTGGACTGTACAGTGTATTCCTGGAGGTGAGTGTACTTTGTGTGTTTTTACCGTGCCGCGGCGGCGTTGGGTAAGACCCGGCGCGGGTGCGGGTCGTGGGGGTCGCGCGGGGCGGCGCGGGGCGGCGCGGGGCGGCGCGGGGCCCCCGCCGGCAAGTCACAAAAACGTGTCACCTTGCCAGCCTGCCACTAATTAATAGTAGACGCGGCGAACGGAACGAACCGAGCTGACGCCGCTGACGCCACACGGGTGTCTCCGAGCCAATCGGCGGGCCGCGTCCGGGGGGCGCGCCCGCCGCCGCGGCCAATGGCAGCGCGGCGTGGCGGGTGGCGGCGGCGGCGCCGCGGGAACATTCAAACGCAGTCGCGCGAGCAGAGAGCGGCGCAACCGAGGGCCGCGTGCAAACCATTTGTCTCGGCAGCCGATGACGGGCGAAGCTCGTTATCTTAGGAGGAGGAGGAGATGATGCAGGAGGAGGAGGAGGAGATGAAGGAGGAGGAAGAAGAGGAGAGAATGGAGGAGACGAAGAAGGGAGACATGTGTGGCGTCCTGCGGCCGCCGAAACAGTGTGTTTCGTGTTGTCTCCAATCAAGATCAACTCGTGCGACAAACTCGGCGGTGCGGCGCTGCTAGGAGGCGGCGGGACAGGGAAATGCTGCGGCGGTGCGGAATGTATGAGAAATTGAGAGGGCGGCGGCGGCGGCGCGAGCGCGGATGGAAAATCCGGCCGCGCGTGACGGCGGCGTGCGAGCGGCCGCACGCGCGCGTCACGCGCGACGCACGCGAGGCACGCGCGTGCGTGCGTGCGTGTGTGCGCGCGCTCTGTGGCGCGGGAGATTCAAAACCGAAAGGCGCGGGAGGGGGAGGTGCGGAGGCAGAGATGAGAGGAAAATGGAATTCGGGGGTGGAGCGGAGCAGAGCGGAGCAGCCGTGGTGCCGATTGCGTGGCGAAACACGAACCACAACGCACTGTGGTGTAACTGCTGCGTTATGCTGGTGGCGCCGCTGTTGTTGTTGTTGTTGTTCACGGAATTAACGCGGGACATCCGCGACAGAGTGCGCGCCCGCTCGCGCCTCAACGGTAATACCAACGCCAATGCGACGATGTGCGGTCGTGTGTCGACACGGCGAATGTTATTAATTTATCTCTCTATCTCTCTGTCTTTAATATTTTTTTTTCAAATGTTGGCGCGCTGTTAAAATGTCGCGTGTGTGTGTATGAGTGTGTGTGTATGGGCGTGCAGAGTCACGGAGCCCCGCACGGCACGGCCCCCGGCCACACTCACGCTGCACTGATGCCGGCCGATACAGGATGCAGGTCATCTAGTATCACAACCCGGAGAAAAGGCCATCTCTGACCGCATCACACAGTACACACACACACACACACACACGTCAATATTTTTTTAAAAATCATTTAGGGTTTTTAGTGGGCGGGGTGGCCCGGGGGGGGGGGGGGGGGCGTAGTGCGCGTCAGCACGGCCCCGCCGCAGCGCCGGCCGCAGACCGACCGGAAGGAAAAGCCGTTGGTTTCCCCGTCCCGTGATCTGCAGAAATCCTCTGCGTGGCCCGGGCAATGCCACTGGTGGGGGAGGGGGGGGGGCACAGGGCCCTTGACCGTGCCGTGCTGACGCCGGCAGCTCTAGAAACGTGACGGCCGCGGCGTTCGCGACCGATTGCAGCTGCAGCCGCCGCCGCCGCTGCCGCCCCTTCCGACGTTGTTGTGACGTTTCACGTTTCGTGCCCCTGCAATGTGTTCTCTGCGCCGCCCCGACAATGTGCTTCAAAAAGGAGTTAATGGCCTTCCGTCGTGCCGCCGCCGAAATAGCCGCATTGTATTCAAACAAGGCTATGCGTTTTCTTGTTTTTTTTTTTTGTTTTCGGGGACATTTTAAAAATTCGCGCGGTTCTTTTTTTTTTGGTCGCTGACGCCGACGGCGACACGGGCCACGACGTGGAGGGCATGACGTTGGTAGGCAACCCTCGTGCGCGCGTGCCGTGCGGGCTTGCCTACCCACGCTGATGCCTCCGACGGGCACCACACGGAGGGGGGGGGGGGACGCCGCGGAGCACTGGTTGTCGTCGTGGTCCTCGAGGACGCCGTCATCGTCGTGTGGCTGTCCTCCGTGTCTGATGACGGCCCACACGCACACGACGTCGTCAAGTGCTTGTCGCGGAGGAGGGCGTACTCGTGCCTAGACAAGTGACTCCAGCACACACACGCACACAAACACAGCCCTAATCGCCCTAAATTTATGGTAGCGTTTTTCTCATCCGTCACCGTGAGAACGTTCCCACAGCGGTGCATCTGTCGCCTTGCGCGACTCCTCCGCCCCCGTACGGCAGTGCGTGTGTGTGTGTGTTTGTGTGCACCGTGGGAACTGTGTATGTGTGTGTGTGTGTCCCTTGTCTCTAGTGGCGATACCCCGCGCGCCGCTGCGGAGCGATACTCCAGGCGCGCGGCCGCGCACGGGGTACTGACGCTCGCGTGGAGTACGTACGCCGAGCAGGAGAGATAGGGAGAGGGAGAGAGAGAGAAGGGGGAAACAGACCGACAGTGAGAGGGAGAGAGAGAGAAGAAAGGAGACAATTTCTAGTGTATCAAAAATTACGTACTCAAAACAATTATAAAAAACTTTCTTGCGCTACAGCTGACGCTTTAATGTTTGCGTTGGTGTTCCCGCAGGGCCGACGCAGCAGCAGTTCCTGTTCCTGGAGACGATCCAGGAGGAGACGTCGGACGACCTGCGTAGCGACTCGAGCCGCTCCTCGCACGCCGGCTGGCCCGACTCGGACTCGGACGCCGGCTCCGTCATCCACATCGCCGCCACCTACCATGGTAAGTACCAAGCACAAAAAAAAATTCAAAAATATTGCTAAACTACAAATTTAAAACATTGAAATTCTTAAAATTCAGGGCTATTATAGAAACAAACGCTGGGCTAAGCTGCGCTCTGCATGTTGGCCGGCAGGCTAGAGTCTCTGCGCGGCCGGGGTATGCCGGCGCCTGCTCTGCGAAGGGAGTATCGGCACGCGGCAGCTCGACGCCGTCAGTGTGCCGCAAAACACGGACGAAACTTGTACTGCCGAGAGCGAAAATAAATTACAAAAAGGAAGCCGACGGGGTTGGATGGTGTGGCGGGGAGCACCTGCGAGCGCCGGGGTAGGCCATCCCGCCCGACGCGCGTGCGCGGCAGGGACGGGGGTTGCCCACCCGCCGGGCGCGCAGCCAGCTCCCTGACCGCTAAATGCAAAGCAGCCCGTGTCCTGTGCTGACGCCGAAGGCATGCGCGGCGTAATCAGAAACACCAACGGCCCCGCGGCCCCGCGGCCCCGCGGGCTCTCGGGGCCGGCCTGCCGCGTCCTCCGGGGGGAGCCGACGGCGGCCTCGAGCTCGCGGACGACGCCGTCCTCGTCACCGTCCCCCTCCCCGACGACGTGGACACAGGTGGCCGCCGCGTGTGTTTGCGGTGCGGGTTAGCGGCGGGCGCTCCGGGCGGCCCGTGCTGCAGGCCAAAGCCAACAACGCCTTCCTAGTGCGCTCCCTCTCTCTCTCTCTCTCTCTCTCTCTCTCTCTCTCTCTCTCTCTCTTCCTCTCTCTCTCTCCCTCCTGGGGCGGGGACGGGGACCGCGATACAATGGCCGCGATGGCTCGGCGGTGATGAGATCTTTTGATGGCGAACCGCTGGGCCGTGGCGAACGACTTCTGTCCTACGATGTAGTGCTGCACACCCGCCGGCCGGCCAGCCGGGGCAGACAGCCAGCCCGCGCAGCCGGCCAGACCGCGCAGCCAGCCAGCACAGCGCGCGCGATGACGGGGGGTCGTGTCGACCGCGGTAAACGGCCAGTGAGACAGAGACACTATACTGGAAGGGAGGGATGGACAGAGAGAGAGAGAGAGAGAGAGAGAGAGAGAGAGAGAGAGAGAGAGAGAGAGAGGTGGAGAAGGGTTTATAGCGAGCTAATGTGGCGCAGAATCGGACGGGGCTTTTCCGGTAATCGCTGGGAGCAATCACTGTGTGTGTGTGTGCGCGCGCGCTCGGTCGGTAGTGCTGTGGCGCTGCAAACGGTGTGGTGCGCGCCCCGGGGCCAGGACGACCCGACCATCACCACCACCACCGACAGTGATATGCCCAATGATTCCCGTCTCTCTCTCTCTCTCTCCCTCCCTCCCTCCCTCTCACCGCCCTGCCCCCAAACCCTCCCCTTCCTTCTCTCTCTTCGCGCCGTCGGTCGGAAAAAAGAGGTCACGAATGCGCTGCTGCGGCCAGAGCAACTTAGTTGCAAAAATGAGGCCCCGACCCACGTGCCCACACACACACACACACATACACTACACAACTACAACACATAGACACTCACACACACTATTACCACCGCACTGAACGGCTGGCCGGCATCCTGATGCCTTCCTCCGTAGTGTGTGTGTGTGTGTGTGTGTGTGTGTGTGTGTGTGTGTGTGTGTGTGTGAGGAAACAAGCGGAGGATGGAGGATAAGGCGAAAGGGATGGTGTGCGGGTGGAAGAAAAGGAGAGAGAGAGAAAGAGGGGGGGGGGGCGGTCTGGGCTGTCTGGCTGGCGGGGCGGTAGACGCTCGAATCAACACAACACCCGGCCGAAGACTGACCAGATGCCCTGCCCCCTCCCCCCCCCCCCCCCTCTCCTCCTCCCGGTCCCGCCCCTCGCTGTAGTATTTCTGTTCCGGTTAGTCATTGTGCTCCCTGCCTCCCCGGCTGCGCCTCGCGCCGCGCGCGGGCGTCCGCGGGTTAGGTTAGGTTAGGCCAGGTCAGGGGTAGCCGGCCGCCGCCGTGGGCCACCCCTTCCGCACGGTCCTTCATATTTTTCATATTTTTTTTATTTTCGGGGTCCGACCGAAGCGCCCCTCTGCGCCACATTTGCCGCCTCCGCCTGCCAGTGGGAGTGGCTGGAGTGCAGGAGGCGCGCCGCCGCGCTTCTATCGTGGCTATTTTAAACACTTATTTATCTTTTTCTGCTCGTAGAAACGCGTCACCGCGGCCGGAATTTCTCATACGTCCTCCGCTCGGCCGCGGACGTCCTGTTCGCCGTCGGCGCGTTGGCCGCACTGTGCGCGGTGTCCTTCCCTTCGACGACGGTCACTCGCCGGACACACACACACACACACACACACACACACACACGTGGGCAGGTTCCACACGGCGGCACAGCTCTCTCTGTCTCTGTCGCTCCCGCCCTCTGGCGGCCCTGCCGCCGTGTTGCCCTACAGCTCCCGTCTCACTCGCTCTCCCGCGGTTCGCGTTGTTTTCGGCGCCCCCCCCCCCCCCCCCCGGCCGGCCTTCGCAGGACCAATAAATGGCCCCGTGTTGTCGGGCAGAGCAGAGCACTGGGGCCCTGCGGGGCGGCGGGGGCCCCGCGGGGGCCAGGAAGCGGCCGATGCGGTATCCGCCCGCCGGCACAGCGGGGCCGCCACCACAGCCACACGTCAGCTACCGCGCCGCCGCGGCACACAAATGTCCTCTCACCTCCAGCACAGCCACCACCACCACCCCGTCACCAAACGGCACATCAGCCCCCCGGCCCGGCGATCAAAATTTCGATTTTCGACTTTGAACATTTTTTTTTTGGCCAGGCCTGCCTTACCAGTTTTAAGCCGAAAAGCCATTTGTGTTATGGACTTTGAAAAAAAAAAACATCGACCCGGGTGAGGGCGGCGTTGGGGAGCTGAACGCGTCGTGCTGCGCGCGGGCCGCGGCCGGCAGGTGCTCGAGCCCGGGGTATCGACCGGGATGCCGCTAGTTACGGCGATGGCCCTGCATAATTTACGGACGGCCCCTGGGGAGCCGCCCCGGAGGAGTGGACGGGGGGAGGGGGCCTCCGTGGTTGCGGTTGGCGCGGAGTGGTCGTTGCGGCGGTGGGCTACCTAAGGTCCGCTTAGGCCCCCGATCAGCCCCCCCCCCCCCCCCCCCCCCCCCCCCGGCGGTATAGCCTCTCGGCTGTGGGCTGTGTCTGTTTCGTTGCGCAGTGCAGGGATTGTTGCGGTCATCGATCTACCTTCTCTCTCCCTCTCCTCCTGGCTCCCCTGCCGCTCTCTCTCTCTCTATGTCTGTCTCTCTCGCCCCCGCCCCCACCCTTGCTATCGGCTAGCTGCCAGCCCCGACTGCTCCCACTGAGGGTTGGATGTGATTGTGATTGCGAGGGAATGGATGTAGCGCTCTCTCGGGTTAGGTTGGGTTGGGGTAGGGCTGGCTGCCACCCGCCGCTGCCGCCGCCAATCGCCAACTGTTCTCCGTTTTGTTTATTTTTTTTACTTTTATACCCCACCATTTCTCTTTTTAATAATTCTTCACTCCAGGAACATTAAATTTTTTTTTTGCAGGTTTCACCAAGCTTTTGTTTATTTTCAAATAAAAAGTATCCACTTGTCTTTTCATTCTCACATTTTAATTCTACCATTTCCCTCGTCGGTGATTTTTTTTTCACTGCAGGATCTCTCGCTTTTGCTGCGACTTTCCTTTTACAAATACGATGTGCTCTGACGGATCCCCTTCTCTTCTCTGCGTGCTTCCAGGCGGGGACCTGTCCGCCAACGGTCCGGCGTCGTGGTCCGGGTCGGAGCGGGACCTGGCCGTGCCCCCGAAGCGGCGGCGCCAGGACGACGTCGTGGGGTACGCGGCCGCGCCGGTGACGGTCGCGGCCGGCGGCGGCGGCGGCGTCGCGCTGTCCCGGTCCTCCTCGCTGATCGCCTTCGAGAGCCTGGAGCGGCGGCTGTCCGAGGAGGAGGAGGCGCTGGCGGCCGGCGGCCTCGGCGCCTTCCGCACCACCGCCACCCTCCGCCCGTTCGACTGGGCCGACTCCAGGTCGCCGACGCCGCCCTCCGCGCCGCCCAGCGACTCCTCCGACGACGAGGACAGCGACGACAGCCTGATGCAGAGCTTCAACTCGTCCCGGGGCAGCTTCCGGTGAGGGCCCCCTGCCGCCCCACTTGTTGCCGCGGGGTGGGGCCTGTGGGGCCGGTGACCCGTCCCTGCCCTGCCGGGGTCGGACCGGAGGGTTCACTGCCGCCCCCAGGGGCCGCTCCCGCCCCCCCCCCCTCCCAACCCGCCCGCACTGATTGGTCGTAAAAGCCGCGGCACGCGTTCGGATCGGACGATATCGGCAAGCTTATGGAACACGCCAAGTGATTGGCTGCGGGCCGGGGGCGCGGTCCGTGCCGCCTATCAGAGGCGCGGCGGCGGCGCCGTTGCACGCGACACGCGCCTCTCTGTGGCGCCGGCGCCCCGGGTCTGCTGGACGTTCGCGCGCGGGCGCCCCCTCGGGTTCGAGTACCGCCACGGCGTTTCGCCACGGTTCTGCAGCGGCGCAGTCACGTGACCTGACCTTGTGACCCGACAGCGGCGGCGGTGAGCTCACCGGCACCAGCTGCCGCAGCTGCCGCAGCTGCCGGGTCCAGCCCTGACCGCGCATGCTGAGAGGGGTTTGCAGGAGGCGGAAAGTTGCGTCACTCCGTTAGAGAAAAAAAGGATCAGTGTGCACATTTTATTTTATTTTTCAAGATTAGAAAAAAAAATTAGTCAAATCAAATTTATTAGTCTTGAAAATGTATCGGGGTCATTATAAAAGTAAACAGTGGTTGACCCCTTTTGTCGTCCGCTCTAAATGGCGGGCTCGGGTCGTGCCGTCCCACCGAGGACTCCGCCGGTCTGTTCTCCTGGAGTGTCGCTGGAGCGGCGATGATCGGAGCCCGCCGGCCGAGAGTCCCGGAAAGCGGAGCGGAGACACGCCCCGGCTGGACAAGGCTGGACAAGGCTAGACAAGGCTAGACAAGGCTCCGGCAGGCTAGGCGAGGCCCGCGGTGTCCTATCCTAGAGCGGCAGAGAGGCTTGTGCAGTGAGATCATGCCGTGCCTTAATGGTGTCCATTAGCTTTGCGAGTCGTCGAGGTCAGTGCTTCATCCCGGGCGGTCAGGAGGGGGGAGGGGATCAGCGGGGAGGGGAGGGGGGAGAGGAGCGGTCGCGGCAGGACCCCCCCAGGACCTCCCAGGACCGGAGGTGCAGCCGATATCCATTGCCAGGATATCGGGTGTCCGGCATTGTTTGCAGTGTGGTGTCGACGGGGAGGGGCGGGGCGGGGGCCCGCATCGCGCTGCGTGTAACGACGCCGAGGGCCCCGGCACGGAGGGGAGCCCGCTGGCGGGGAGAGGAAAAGCGCCGTCAGCGTCGGTATTCGAACCCCGCCCCCTCGTGTGTTGCAGGTCGAGTGCCGGGTCGGAGCGGCTGCGGTCCTTCCGCTCGCTGGACAGCCTGTCGGCGCTGAACGCGCTCGGCGGCGGCACCGTCAACAGCGGCGGCGCGGCCTACCTCAGCCGCCCGTGCCAGGACCTGTCGCTGTCCTCGGACGGCGACGGCGCGGCGGCCGACGGCGTCCTGGGCCGCCAGGAGCGCAGCCACAGCCTGAGCCCCAAGCCGTCGCTGCGGAGCCTGCTGGACGCCACGTACTCCCTGAGCGACCGCGAGGACGGCGAGGACCTGGTCCGGGAGCACGGCCTCGGGCACGGCCAGGACCTCATGGAGGGCGTCGCGGAGGACGTGGCGGAGGACGTGAGCGAGGATCACACGGTGGACCGCAGCGCCGCCATGACGAGGGGCGACTTCCTGGACGAGCCCGATGAGGACATCGTCCCCGCCCACCTCAGCACCACCGCCAGCAGCCGAAGTAGTAGCAGCAGCAGCAGCAGCAGCAGCAGCCGTGACACTGACCACGACTTGGCACGGGCCTCGGCCACCACCGAGTCCACGCCCGTGTCCGCCCGCACCCAGCGCTCCGCCGAGAACCTGAGCGAGGACAGCGGCTTCGGCGAGCACGCCGCCTACCCCCCGAAGAGGCTCACCGTCTGCCCCATCCTGGAGGACGACGACGTCCCCGACGACGACGCGTCCTGCTCGTCGTCGTGCTACTCGGCGTGCAGCAGCAGCAGCGGCGGCGGCGGCGGCGTCGGCAGGAAGCCGAAGGACGTGATGGGGAAAGACATGGGGGTAAACTTAGAGTGGGGAGCGGGCGACGCTAAGTTTAGCGCGGGTTGGCACCGCAGCGCCCCAGACCTGCTGGTGTGCGCGCTGGCCGCAGTCGCCGACGCGCACCCGCAGCTCCCGCACCCACTGGGGCTGCTCGCCGGCCCGCCCACCATGGCCAGCACCCCGGACCTCGCCGTCGCCGCCTCGGCCCCGCCGGCCTCCGCGCTCGCGCAGCCCCACTCGCCCACCGACAAGGGCGGCCTCACCAAGGCCCTAAGCAGCAAGGGCGTCCACTTTTGCCCCGTCGTCGCCGAGGTCTCCTGGCGGGAGTCGTACAGCGACGGCGACGACGAGGACGAGGACGACGTCGACGGTGCCGACGGCCGTCACCGGGAGGAAGACGACGACGAAGACGACGAAGAGGACGAGGAGGACGATGAAGATGAGCAGGAGCAGGGCGTGGCGTACAAGCTGCACGTCGGGGGAGTGGTCGGGAGCGCGGTGCCCGGGCCGTCAGCGGCCGCGCCGGCTGCGCCCCACCCGGCCCCCGCCGCTGTCGCGGTCCCCGTCGCCGTGCCCGTCGCCCCGCCGCGCGCCCCGCCCCGCTCTCCGGCGCGCGGCCCGGCCCCGGCCCCGCCTACAGCCGGCGCGCCGCTGCCGGCATCACAGGCCCCGGCCCGCTCAGTCGTGAGCATGGCCGCGCCGCAGACGCAGCCGCCGGGGCCGCCGGGGCCGCGGCCGCTGTCACCGGCCGGCAGCACGTCCCCGTCCTCCAGCCCTAAGAAGACGTCCCGGTTCGGCGACTTCTTCCAGCGATTCTCGCTGCGTCGGCTATCCGGCCGCCACCACGACCACGCCAAGAAGCTGAGCCGCAGCAAGAGCGCCCCCAGCTCCCCGCACCCGCCGGCCTCCCTCAGCCGCGGCACCAACACCAAGGAGGCCGCCGTCGACGAGGACGTGCGCATCATCCCGCTGCACCCGACCCCGGAGGAGCTGGAGGCGGAGCGGCGCGAAGAGGAGCGCCGCCGCCTGGCCAGCAAGCCGCCGCTGCCCCCCTCGGCGCCGCCGCGGCTCCCGCGGGGGCTGCAGGGGGTGGGCGCCGGCGCCGCGCACGCGCACAGAGGCGCCACCGCTGGCGCCGCGCACGAGCCCCGCGACGTGGTCGCGGCCGCCGCCGCCGCCGCGGTCACCGCCGCCGTCGCGTGGCGCAGCTCCAGTAGCATGGCGGGCCTGCTGGAGACGGACCTCGACGCCGACCTCCCCGTCCCCGCCGCCGGCGCGGGGGCGGCGGCCGCGCCGCGGGGGGTCGGCGGCTGCAACAAGGCGCGATCCCTGCTCGACGTGAGCGCCGAGCCGCGCGCGCACATGACCCTCGCGCCGCACCACCACCACCACCACCACCGGGACGCGAGCCCCGACACCCAGGACAACTCGAGCCGCGCCAAGTCCATGGAGTTCCTGCTGGACAGGAGGAACCAGGAGGCCGTGCAGGTGAGTGTCAGAGTGTTGTGCCAAGTGCCGGGCCGGGGGCCGGGGGCCGGCGGGTGCGTCGGGTGCGTCACCGCGGTGCAGTGACCCCGGCCGCCGCCACCGCCGGCACCGCCCCCTCTCACCGGGCTGTCCGAGTGCCCGCTGCCCGCTCGTCGCCGTGCCGTGCCGTACCGTGTTGTGCTGGGCCGGGCTAGCGGCTAGCTGGGCGTTGTGCTACGAGTGGACCGTTACAACGCATTACCTACATCGCACTCACGTCCTCTCACACACGCACACACACACACACAGTGTCGCGGTTGTATTGTCGTGCCGCGCGGCCCGCCGTGTGGACCGGACTGTCACAGGCACGTCGTACCAGCGGATGCCACCGCCGCCGCCACCCTGGTTTTTACAAGCGGACTCGAAAAAAAAAGGGAGAGAGAAAAAAAGACATTCCACACGCGTTTGTCGTCGTCGTGTGTATATGTGTTTATCTGTCCCACGTACACATGTTTTCTCTCTCTCTGTCTCTATGTGTGTCTCTCTCTCTCCCCAAACTGTGGACGTCCAGCGCCTGCGGATGCCAGGGTAGGCCAACCCGCTCGACACGCGTGCATACAAATCCCGGTGTTGCCTGCCCACCCGGCCCAACTCGCGTACTGCTTCTCTCTCTCTCTCCCTCTCTCTCTCTCTCTCTCTCTCACTCTCCCTCTCTAACCTACCTTATTATAGCTGTCACTCTGATTTGACAAGTGATAAGACTTATTATTGCAGTGCCCGGCGCCTATACGGCCTGTTCGGCCCGAATCACAACCACGAGCCTCTCTCTCTCTCTCTCTCTCTCTCTCTCTCTCTCCCTCCCTCTCTCTCTCTCTCTCTCTCTGACACACGCACAGGGGTGTCGGGGGGCTGCGTAGGGAGGCCCTGGCCCTCGGAGGGGCCTCCAGCCCCGCTCTAATTATAAACGCTTTCCCCCTGCGGTCGCTCTGTGCTGGCAGCAGCACGTGGCCGCGTGAAATGACCCTCCGGAAGTGAGTGAGAGAGAGAGAGAGTGAGAGAGAGAGGGAGGGAGGGAGAGGGAGAAGGGGTGTGGCGGTGTGTTCGCGAGGAGAAATGCCTCCCTGTGGAACGGATTACGGTGGAACGTGGAAACGCCGACCTGGCGATGGCGCTGGCCACGCCGCCGGCGCTGTCCAACGCAGTTGGACTGTGCAGTTCATGCAGAAAAAAAAAGTTTGACACCGCAATTGGTTTTTGAAAAAAAAATTAATCGATTAAGAAACATTAACATTTGTATCTTTTTCGGAGGTGTGCCAAAAAAATATGGAACCCTTTAAAAAAATTCTTACAGTGCAAAGGGAACGCTATGTCATCCGGCGGCGCTGGCCTCAGCTCTCTCTCTGTCTCTCTCTCTCTCTCTCTCTCTCTCTCTCTCTCTCTCTCTCTCTCTAGCACGCCGCCGCTCTTCGTAGACCAAACACAGAGCGCCACGAAGCTTGAAAACGCGTTCTAAATGAGCACCCCCCTCCCGCCCCTCCCCCACCTGTCCCCCCCCCCCCCCCGCGGGAGATGCCTCCTTCTTTATAACTTGCATCTGCCCCCGGGGGCCGGGCCGCCACCGCCCCCTGCCGCCCCCTCTTCTTCCCCCCTTGCTGCTCTTCGGAACGCATCAACCAAGTGTCACGTGGGCTGCAGTGTGGCGCTTTCGAAAGGAATGGCGGCAAAAACGGTATCAAAGGGGGACGGAGATAGAGAGAGAGAGAGAGAGAGAGAGAGAGAGAGAGATGCGAAAGCTGCAGGAATGGTTTCGTTCTCATTGTGTGGAGGGGCACCGACGTCCCTGTATGCAGTATATGAGGACTGTTTTCGCAGTGATTTCATTGAATACATTTTTTTATCCGAGTCTTTTTTTTTCAATTTTTTTTTTGCCGCCTCTACGGTATGTGTGGGAGTGCGAGAGAGACAGCTGACGCCATGGGGGGGGGGGGCGCCGCGCCGCCGTCGGCACCGTGTCATGAGGCAGCGGTGCCCGCGCGTGGGGCTCTGGCGATGGCCCGATAACTCATGGCACAGTGCGCGGTGCGGCTCATGGACGTGTGTCTGTGTGTGTGTGTGTGTGTGTGTGTCTGTGTGCGCGGGGACCGTGGCCGACCCCGTGGCCGCCTGACCGCCAGCGGCGGCAGCGGCAGCGGCGGCAGCGACAGCGGCGGCGCGGGTCGAAAATTACGTAAGTCCAGGGAGGAGCGGCGGCACGGCACGGCAGTCGATACCATTCGTGTCGCGTGTTGTTGCCGTCGGGAAACGGGGACGATCCGATGGCTTCGCGAAGCGCGAAGCGGCGGGACTCGAACCCGCGACGCGCGGCGCGGCGCTGGCGTAACCGTTCCCGCTGCCCGCTAACCGCGTGACGGCGGCGTTGCGGAGTATTCCGCGTGCCCGACGACAATCCTCACGGAGGGCAGTCCCTCTGTCTCTCTCTGTCTCTGAGTCTCTCTGTATCGCTCTCACTCTCACTCTCTCTCCGGGTTGTAAAGAGTACAGCGTGATGGGCGTGCGGGGGCGTGGGGCGCTAAGTAAGACCGGCGGGGCCCCCGGCGGGGTCCCCTGCGCGGACCCGCGGCCGTCGCCCTGGGCCCGCAGGCCACCACGCCGACGACGATGGGGCCCCCGAGGAGCCCCCCGGACGGACGCGAGCACAAGAAGGGGCGTCTTTCAGACCAGGAACAGCTCTCCAGCGGCCGCGACGCCAGATTGTCTCCACCCCTCCCCCTCCCCTGCGTCTAGCCCGTCCCGCCGCCGGCGCGGTTACTGTCCTGGGCCCGGCTAGTGCCGTCTCGCTTCTTTGCCCGAGTCCAGTGCGCGTCCCTGCCTCGCCCCCCCCCTCTCTCTCTCTCTCTCTTTCCCATTGCCGGGGCCTCGGAGCGGAAACCATCACTGCATCGGCCTTTACTTAGGCCCCTGTGTGTCTCGGTGCGGGGGCTCCGCCCAGCATCTCTTCCACTCTCTCTCTCTCTCTCTCTCTCTCTCTCTCTCTGAGTTACGCCCCTCTGCAGGTCGGACGCCCCATGGCAGGCCAGGCCAGACCAGATGACTCTGGGTTTGTTTACCGAGAGCAAGAGAGAGAGAGAGAGAGAGAGAGAGGGGGGGGGGAGGGAGAGAGAAGGACGAGAACAGAGCCCCGTATCCGAGTCCCACCCGGCGGCCTCGCCTCGTCCGTTTCGCCGCTCAATGCTTTTTGGTTTGGTTGGCAGGATGGCACGTGTGGCGGGTGTGTCCTCCCATACGTTGTACACTGCACTGCTGCACACACACACACACATCGGCAGGCTAATGGATACCAGGTGTCGACTCGCTGTCTACAGTACGTGTGTGTGTGTGTGTGTGTGTGACCCCGTGCCTGCTGTCTGGCAAAAAAAAAGAAAAAAATACCACCTTATGCAGAGGATGATAAATAGGCGAGCTCGTTGCTGGCTGGTGCGGCGCCGGATGGGGATGAGAAATTCGGCGGCGTGTCTGCGAGAGAGGAGTCTCTCTCTCCCTCTCTCTCTTGCTCTCGGCCGCCATTCGCTATTGTCGTCCTCCTCGCACCCCCTGTAGGGCCGTATGATCCCGTCTTCCGGTCCGGGGGCTGCTCCGGCAGGCCGCTCTCATCCGGGGAGAAGGGCCCCGGTACGTGTGTGTGTGTGCGTGTGTGCGTGTGTGTGTGTGTGGCACTGTGTGTGTGGCTGTAGATCACTGGCGCCGACCCCTGCTAGCCGCCCCTTAAGCCGCACGGGGCTGCGGAAATGATTCGCCATAAGGCCATGAGCACTATGGGCCCCGTGGCAGGGCCGAGCTGCACGGATCCAGTATAGAACCCTTCTTCCGAAAAAATCCTGATCAATATTCAAAATTCAAAATCAAAATTTTAGGCAGGTTTTTTTTTAACTGTTATTTTTCCAAAACATTCTGAGGACGTATGGTGCGAACGTGGATATTTTTTATGAGAAATTTCGTGGAGCTCCCTCGTCGGCCGGGGGGGGGGGGGGGGGGGTTCGGCTGCCGTTGTCCGGCGAGCCCCAACGCCCGCCGCGGCTTCCGCCTTCGCCGCTTCGGCTTTCGCGTTGCTGACCCTGTTCCGTTTTTAGCCCGGCCGGCGCGGCGGCGCGGCGGCCCGGCGGGGGCAGGCGATGGCGGCCGGCGGGGACCCCTCCGCGGGCCGAACTCTGCGGAGAGGAGCCGGGGCGCGGACCGCACTCCACACCGGCCACCGGCCACCCCTCTCCCGCGCTCACTCACTCCAACGCCCTCGCCGCACCACCCCCTCTCTCTCTCTCTCTCTCTCTCTCTCTCTCTCTCTCTCTCTCTCCAACGCGTTTGTTCGCTCGCCTCTCCCTCGCCCTCACCCTTCGCACGGCCCTGATGTGCCTGTAAAGGACCTAACCAGCCGTCGGGAAGGGTGACGGTCCGGCCACACTGCGGTAGGGGAGAGAGAGAGAGAGAGAGAGAGAGAGAGAGAGAGAGAGAGAGCGGGCGCTCCCAGGCAGCGTCTCGAGCCGCAGGGAGGGACTGCTGCCCCCATAGGGATGTGCTCGAGACCGGAAGCACGTGACGGTGGCAGAGGGGAGGGGCGGCGGGCCCCCCGCCCCCCCCCCCCTCCTCCCCTTTTCCCGTCCCGATGCCATGGGCCGCGGGCCGTGCGGATGCGCCCGGGCACTTTACGGCTGTCATGCGTGCCCGGCCACGGCCTGCCACGGCCTGCCACGGGCTGCCGCGGGCCCCGTGGTGGACTTGACTTCGGCGAGGCGCGGCGGCGCGGCGCGGCTCGCGGGGACCTTGGCACGTATTTCAAGAGCACGGCAAAAGAGACGGAACGGCTGACGGACAGACAGGCAGGCAGACAGACAGACAGACCGCCGCGGGGCAAACCCGTTCTGTTCGGCTGCGCTATGCGCAGAGGCTATCGGCATGCTTTCAGGGGCGTTCGTACACGCTTCCCGTCCCCCACCTCTCTCTCTCACTCTCTCTCTCTCTCTCTCTCTCTCTCTCTCTCACACACACACACACACGGACACTGCACGACACGCGCAGTCTGTGTGTGTGTGTGTGTGTGTGTGTGTGCGGTTCGGCCTCGCCGGCATTGTGACTCGCCGCCAAGTCTTGTCGTTTATCATACGACCGGTTGACGCAATCCAAAAACCCTGCCCTATCGTCTTCTCTCTCTCTCTCTCTCTCCCTCTCTCCATCTCTCTCTCTTTCTCGCACACATACATTCATGAATGTACGGGTGCGACGAGATATAGTCACACACCCGACAGCATTTGCAAGTGGCATACACAATGTTGCTGTGACTAGCGACGCAGTGTTGTAGTTTTTCCTATCTCACTTTTTTTTTTGGCACCGGTGGTCTTCTTCTATAAGTCAATATGCAGAGTGAGCGAGTGAGCGAATGAATGTGCGAGAGGAAGAACGAGATAGAGTGAGAGAGAGAGAGAGAGAAACGACGTTGTCGTCTACTTGTCGTATAATTGCACTCCAGCCAAATGTATGCATAGCTGTGTTTGACAGGGGAGCGGGGGAGGGGGAGGACAAGAGAGGAGAGAGAGAGAGAGACTGAGAGAGAGACTGAGAGAGAGAGAGAAAGAGAGAGAGAGAGAGGTGGCCTACCGACACCTAAAGCAGCACGGCGTCTGCACCTCCCGAAAGCTACCACGACGAGCGCGCGCCTCTTTTTATCATTGCTCATTCCTCCCACCTCTTCCTATTTTCTCAGCTTCGTATGTGTCCTCTCTCTCTCTCTCTCTCTCTCTCTCTCTCTCTCTCTCTCTCTCTTCCTTCTGACGGGAAGTGAGGAGTTGGGGGAGGGGGAGCGGCGAACATGAGGTGAATCCGTGCGGTCTCATGGCGCCTCGATGCGCCGCTCTGTGCCGCTCCGACACACGGCTCGGCGGTTCGTCCGACGGGCAGACAGCATGGCGGTGGACGAGCGGACAGACAGAGTGACAGACAGACAGACAGACATGCAGACATGTGGTCCCACCGTATTCATTCGGAAGGTGCTGCTTTTTCTTTCAAATAATTCATAATGGCATTCAATCACACAGAGAAAAGTCACACTGAATGTTTCAACGGCGTTCTCATATGGTAGTTCCACTTCATTTTTCAATGACGTTCCGTCATTAAAAAAAAAGTTAAATTCCCACTTATTTTGAGCGGAATTGTCATAGAAAATTCTCACTTAATTTTTCAATGAGATTGTCGCATGGAAAACTTTCAGGCTGTTTTTTTTTTTAAACTAATTGTTTATTGAAAATCTTGGAGTGCATTATCCCGTGCGAGGCATTCGGTTCCACGGCGGTGGGTGGGGCGGGGGGGAGAGGGAGGTCTGTGAGGCCGCTGCACCGCTGCTGCACTCGCGGGGACCACCAGCATCGGGGCGACGGCGGCGACCTCTGGCGGCGCAGCTAATCACTCATCCCCGCCGTGGACGCGATGCAGTCCGTGATGGTGATGGTGGTGAGAGGGCTAGCCGCTGCGGCCACACACACACACACACACACACACACACACACACAGAGGCGGGCGCGCGCTGTGGGTGTTGTGAGGGCTGTAGAATTTCTCATCACCGCGTCGCGTCGCGGGCCCGAGGAGGCTGAGGCCGCCGAGAGGCCGTCTCGCGGTGTGTGCTCAGGCCCCCTGCGGACCCCCTCTTGCAGCCGCGTGCATTAATGATGAGAAACTCGGCGCTCACACAAGCCGGCGACGGCCCATATCGTCACTGTGACCCCCCCCCCCCCCGCCGAGCGTGACGCAGTGGCGTAGGCTTCTGGGGCGGGAGGGGGGAGGGGGGGCTGTAAAGTTTCCAGTCCAACAAATTTTTAAAGAATTTTTTGGAAAAAAAAATCCAGAATATTTTTAAAAAATCAAAAAACATTTTAAATTTTTCTGAAATATTGTGGATTTTTTTTTTCGCTAGAAACTCAGGGGCTGCTGCCGCCAGCCGCCCTTCGAAACTGTTTGAATTCTCCCGCCGCGCCGCTCCGGGCTCTGAGTTCTGAGGCCTGCGGGTCCGGGTGTCGTGATGGTGGCCGCCCACGGCCCGGTCAGGGGAGAGGGAGTACCGCCACGCCACGCCCCGCCACGCCACAACCCACCACGCCCCGCCCCGCCACGCCACGCCACGCCACGCCACGCCACGCCACAACCCGCCACGCCCCGCCGCTGCGCTCTCGCCTGACCCGGATGGGGCATCGACCGAGAGCATACACCTGGCTATAGGCCCTCGGGACCCCTCCTCTCTCTCTCTCTCTACCTGCTCCCTTTTCCTTGACGAGGGGGACGACCCCTCCCCCCCCCTCCCAACCCCATCCCCCGCCCTCACCCTCTCTCGCCGTCGTGTCCTTTGCCTTGCCAGGGCCCTAAATTATTGTGTAAGGACATGTAAGGACGTCTCCCTCCCCCACCCTCCGCGTGTCGCTCTCTGTCTCTGTCGCTCCGGGTGTGCGGCCTCACGCACGGCTGTGTCCGCGCCGGCAATCCCTGCTGTGTGTGTGTGTATGTGTGTGTGTGTGTGTGTGTCCGGAGTTTGCTCGGCCAAATCAGCGAATCGCAGTGGCGCTTTACGCTGGCTTTAACGACCTCATCGCGGGGGGGGGGGGGTGACGTGCCCCCCCTCTCCCCTCTTTCCCTAACTCCTGATCGATCGGTCAGGAGGTTAGGGATGGTGAGGGGGGCCGTGGCTGAAGAAGGGGGACCCCGCTGTGTTTCGTCTTGTTTAGTGTCTTCGTAAATAGAGCGACGACGGACAGGTAAACAATGCCGGCCCGGCCGGCCTCATAAACCCCCTAACCCTCCCGGCGGGCCCCCCGGGGCGACGGGTGGCTCAGTCGGTTAGCCGGCTGTCAGCCACCCCGGGCAGCAGCGGCCACGGGATCACGGGTTCGATCCCCCCTTCCTTCCCAACACCCTTCCAGGCCTTTGACCGGCTTGGCCTGACTTACTTCGGGGTCGGTTGGGAAGCGCGCCTGCAGATCGGAGGGTAGGCAATCCCGCTCGACGGCGGCGCTTAACTGAACTGCCTACCCTCCAGGCGCCTCGCCCCTCTCGGCTGCCGGCTCCAGCGCCGCGGCACGCTCTCCAGGCTGGAATTGCGTTTGGATGGGAATGAGTATGCAAATGACGTCAGAGCTCGTCTGCCTGCTGCGCCCCCGTGCCCTGCCCTCCCTCCCCCCCCCCCCCCCCCCCCCCCCACCCCGCCCGGTGCGTGGCGCCGCGGTAAAGTGGCTGCATTTGCGTAGTTTTGAGGTTGAGACGATACGACATCGGAGGGGCGGGGGGAGGAGGGGGGCACCAACGTGCCGTGTGTGTTTGTGTGTGTGTGTGCGATGAGAGTGGTGGGACACCACAGGAGTGGCAAAGTGACGATAATGAGCAGAGAGAGAGAGAGGTGGAGAGGAGGGGGAGGGGGTACAGAGAGGCGTTATTGCAAATAGGCATCCAAGCGTACGACGCTATGCTGTACATTTTCTTTTAACGCCGTAGGAAGCCGGTGCGGTGCGGCGGAGACCTTATCGTCAAAATCAGAACTTTTTTTTTCGTTTCGGGAGGGGAGGGGAAGGGGGCTGCTGGCGCTGACGCCCCCCTCTCCGCCCCGCCGGCTTTACCGAGCGGCTCTGCTCCGAGAGGATTCCGCCGTGGCCAACGCAGCGTCGAGTCAATTGGTGCGATTAAGCGGTGTACGGGGGGGGGGGGAGGGGCACAATGGCGGCTGCCGGACAGACCGGCTGGCAGGCAGGCAGGCGGGCGGGCCGTGGCGGGGGTGGACGTGGACTCCTGTCGGACCGGACCATCAGGAGCGGTCGCCCTGGCGGAGTACACACCACCCATACACACCACCTCTCTCTATCTTTCTCCCTCACTCCGCGTCGCCTCCTCTGAGCAGCCAGCCTCTACCTGGGAAATGCCCGCCATAGGGATATTCAAACCCCCGAGGGGAATGAAAATGATGCGGGGCCGGGCTATCGAGAGGAAAGGCGCGCGGACAGACAGACACACAGACATAGATGGACAGACAGACAGACACACAGACATAGATGGACAGACAGACAGACACACAGACATAGATGGACAGACAGACAGACTGACAGGGTGGTTTTGCTAGAGGCGAGCCCATGGCGCGCCAATCTCCAAGCCCCTCCACCCCTCCCCCCCCCCCCCCCCCCCCCCCCCCCCCCCTCCCCTCCATCTGGAGCCGCCCCTGCCCGTGTCTCTAGACTGCACACGTCCGCAGAATTTCAAGTGCGCGCCGGGCTGTGGCCCCTCGGGGGGTCCGGGGGTGTGTCTCCCCCTCCTCACCTCCTCCTCCGTCAGCCCCGTATATTCGACCCCCCCCCCTCCCCTCCCCTCGTGTGCGAGCGTCCTTAATCAGGTTCGACGCGCCGCTCCTGGAGCAGGTAAACAAGGTCGGCAGCGGCGGCGTCTGCTGTGCCAGCGGACCCGAAAACAGAGTCCGGGGCCTCTGATGCGCCTGTTTATTACTGATTACCATTATCAGTGCTATCACTGCCCTGGGTACGTGCGGGGGTATTTTCGTATCACTCTCTCTCCGTCTCTCTCTCCCTCTCTCCCTCTCCCTCTCTCGTCTCTCTCTCTCTCTCTCTCTCTCTCTCTCTCTCTCTCTCTCTCGTGCGCCAGCAGGGGTGCCGGGTCAGCGCGCGCGCCAACGCTGATTTTACGCCCCGTATTATTTGGAGCTGTCGGGGGAGGCGGAGGGCGGCTGGCTGGTTGGTCCACATGGCGCGATGCGTATGAATAGAGTACGCCGGCGCTGTTGAGGTCCGCTGACGCGATTGGGGGGGGGGGGGTATGAGGGGGCTCTCGGCTGCTGCAACCGGGCGCTCCGGGAGGGAATTTCATTGTTGTAAAGCTGGCAGTATTGATCCGCCAGGCCCGGCCGGCTATACGGTGCACACTGCTGCCCGTATTTCTGCGCGGCGCGCTCTGTAAATAATCAAACACATTATTATTATTATTATTATTACCGCATCATCGCGAAACGATTATTGGCAGCGCACCAGAGTGGCAGCAGAGCAGGCAGACTAATGGACACGACGATGACGCCCCTCTCAGAAAGCCGTCAAATCCCGGGGCCTGCGCGCTAAATGCGTCCCGGCGCCGCCAAAGACTTTGCTGTGCTTCGCGCTTTGTTATTTTCAGAGAGAGAGAGAGAGAGAGAGAGACCGTCAATGTGGATTTTCACGTGTGGAAGTTGGCAACTGCTCCGCCCGGCCACCCGCACCTCTCTTGGATGACGCATGCAGTGTGGCCGGGTGCGTGTCTCGAACGTGTGCCAAGAATGTGGAGGGGCGGCCGGGGGCAGAGAGAGAGAGAGAGAGAGAGAGAGAGAGAGAGAGAGAGAGAACTAAGGCAAAGGGCTCTTACTGGAAATACAACACGCAAACTGTTGTGCGCGGTCACTGCGGCAGACTCTTCCCTATGCTCCGGGGGGGCCCCCCGGGGGGTGCCCTGCTGCCCGAGGCCCCCGCCGCTGTCCTGTCCCGCCTTGGTCCCGGTCAGTAGGTCACAGCGGGGCGGCGGGGGCCGCGGGGGGGCCGCGGGGGCCTCTGAGGCTAGCCGCCCGTGTGCGCCGTGTTTGTGTTTATCTCTCTCACTCTCTGTGTGTGTGTGTGTGTGTGTGTGGAATCTGTCGTGGCCCTCCCACACCGCGGCGTAGTGGCGGCGGCGGCTTCGGCTCGTTTTCCCGAAGCGTCAGAAAGCTTCTCTCTCTCCCTCTCGCTCTCTCCTCAAGGACAACGACAATGGCCTGGCGGCGATACGGTCGGACATCGGATATGGCAGATCTCTCTCTCTCTCTCTCTCTCTCTCTCTCTCTCTCTCTCTCTCTCTCTCTCTCTCTCTGTCAGTGCCCCGCT
Source organism: Megalurothrips usitatus (assembly GCA_026979955.1). NCBI lineage: Eukaryota > Metazoa > Arthropoda > Insecta > Thysanoptera > Thripidae > Megalurothrips > Megalurothrips usitatus. The sequence goes on from CM049605.1 coordinate 8,618,038, forward strand.
CGCATGTGTGATGTAATGTAATGTGACCGAATGCCGAATCCCCTATTGACTACCACCGGCTCGGCTGCTCAGCTCTGCGCCGACACCCAAGGAGCCCGCCCCGACCACCACCACCACCACCACACCGCCACGCCCCCCCCCCCCCCCCCCACACCTCCTCGGAGAGCTCTATATCCGATCCGTTCACGTTGGCGCCGCACTACATGTATATCGAGTTTGTCTTACCATCCCCCGCCCGTTTTGATCCACGGTTTCCGTTCTGTTTCAGGTGAGTTCCCGCAGACTGCAGTGAGCTACCATCAGCGGTGACGTACCGACAAAACAGAACCCTTGATCGGAATTTTTTTTAAACTTTATTTTTTGACTGGAAATATCGTTTGCCGCGGAGCGTCAGGCAAAGTTCATACACGAAGCTGCCGATGCGTTAGAGACAGCGCTGCCAACTTCTCCGCCGTGCGGACTCCCTCACGCGACTGGTATGAGAAATCGCGCCGGGGAAACTTTTCGGTTCGGAGGCGCCCTTCGCTCTCTCTCTCTCTCTCTCACACACACACACACACACACACTGTTCGGAAGCGCGTACAGGAAACCAACAAAAAATAATCGGCTTCGAATCCCTGCCGGCCGTTTTGAGTTTCACGTTCCGTTTGTGTTTTCGAGAGTAACGACGCTGGCTGGTCTGGTGCTATAGTCGTAAAGGACGGCCGAGCTATGGGGCCGGGCTAGGCTAGAGAGTCTCCCTAGACCACTGCCAGACCCCGAGGGTGGCATAGGACGGGCCCTATTCAATTAAGTAGGCGAGACACGATCGACCCCCCCCCCCCCTCTCTCTCTCTCTCTCTCTCTCTGTCTCTCTCTCCCGTTCAGAATTGGTTGTGTCACTGTGCCCCCCCCCCCCATCCCCCTCCGCGAACGTGGCCGATGCTGCACTGTCAACTCTCATGACGATCGCGAGGCGTCACTGTTAGACCGGCGAGAAAGTGACGAACGACCGCAGTTCGACCAGTGGCGTAGAAATAATAAAAAGGTTTATTTTACAGCGTCCGTCGTGGCTTGACGGTGCTAATTAATGATGAGCTCAAAAATAGAGAGGGGGGTTTCTAAAAAAAATGAGCAAACGGGATGGAAAATAAATTATTGAGTAATTGGCGGTAACTTCGTCGGCTGTTTTTATTTTATCGGACGTGAGTGTGGCTCCCCTGTCGGTCTGTCTCTCTCGCTCCCGCGGTGCGGACCGCCCCCCTGTGCGGGCATCACATCACGGCGCCTCGCATATCGCCATCCTCGTCGCACCCGCAAACGAAAGGCCGCGGCATACTTTGTTGTCGTTCTCGGGCGTTCACCCCGGCCGCGGCTAGGCTAGATAGGTCCTGCCGGTGCCAGCGGGGAGGTCTCAGGGTGCGGGACCTCGGCCAGGAGTGCGGACTCTCTGAGATTCGATTCCTCCGGATCGATCCATCATAAGGTTTTCGTCGCCTTGCCGCCGCCGCCGGCCGGGATCGAACCCGCGTATCTGAGGCCCCCAAGCGGCAGGGGTCGGCGGCCGCGGGGCCCCGGGGCTGTCTACGCTCGCCGGGAATGTTCTTAACGGGGCGCTGCTGGTTGGACGGCCGCCATCCCCCGCCGCCACCACCGCCTCCCCCGTTTCTATCTCTGTCTCTCTCTCTCTCCCTCTCTCTCTCTCTCTCTCTCTCTCTCTCTCTCTCTCTGTCTCTGTCTCTCTCTCCCTCACTCTCTGCCGTCGCCGACGCCCCGTGCTGCCAAAACAAATGGCCGCGTCCGCGCGCCGCCAAGGCGAGGGTGAGGGTCACGGCGTGTCCGCGGGGGGCGCGCGCCCCGACTGTACTCGACTCTCACACGCCCGCTGCTTAATAAAGTAATAATATTAATAAATAATTGTAGATAAAAAAAAACGACCGGTCTTTGACCACGTCCGACCGCAGGACTGACCGCAGCGTGTGTATTTCGAACGCACCCCGGTGCATGTTCGCGCTCCGCGCCGACCACGCCCTCCCGAGTCCTGCCGAGGCGGCGCCGGCCAGGACCGGCAGGACGCGTCCGCGGCATCCGGTGGCCGGCAGCGACACTCTGAAAAAAAAAAAAAGAAATTTGGATTGGAATCTCGATTTTGAGTTTCGAGCCAAATTTGATTCTCATCTTAAATATGAATTTTAAATCTAAAATTAAACTTTGAATCATAATTTAAATCTAGATTCTGATCTGAATTTAAGTTGGAATCTAAATTAAAATTTTAATCGATTTTTTTTAAAATTGGAATCTAAATTTAAATTGGCACTCAAATTAAAATTAGGGCGTGAATTTGATGCGGCGTACGCTAGCGGTGGGAGGCTAGAGGCTCCTTCTCGTCTACGCCGCCGGGCCGCGGGCCGCGGGGCGCCACCCTTTCTGCGAGAACGAGCTCTCCGAGGCAGACGCTCGTAAATTCGCCTACTTACGCAACGAGGGTGACTCTATTGGCTTTTCTGGGCGAGGTACGGCCAGCAAGCACCCCGCCCTGTGCGCTGGAAGGAGTGAGAGAGAGAGAGAGAGAGAGAGAGAGAGAGAGAGAGAGACGGGGGGAGGGGGGAGGGGGGAGGGGGGAGGGGGAGAGCGAAGGAGAGGGAGAGAGAGAGAGAGAGGACGGTGACGGACGGTGCGAAAGGAAGAGAGAGAGAGAGGGCACGCACATGGGACGTGCCTCCTTGCGTTGGAGAGGGTGTGGCCGGTGCCGCAGCTGCAGCGGATGCAGTGTGGGCCGCTGCAGCGGGGCCCGGCGCCGCCCAGGCACCACCACGGGGAATGTATTCCCGCCGTCATAAACTTATTTTAAATGTCTGCAATTTTTTTATTTTTTAAAAAATTATTATTATATTTTCTGGGTTTTTTTTCCCGCTATATCTTACGCGTACGGCGAGCCCGGTTTGGGGCTCGGAGGGGCGGAAGCGAACGCGGCGCCCCGCAGAGGCGGCAGCCGCGGGAGAAGGGCCCCGCCCCGCCGCGCCCCGCCGGCTTCGAGGGCGTCGGGTTGGCACCCGTGTGACGTACGGTTTCCCGCCACGCGGACTCAGGTGGGCCGTGGGCCGTCCGTGTGGCAGCCCTGGCACCGCCTCGTCTCGTTTGGCAGCCACGCGCCGCCACGCGCCGCCACGCGCCGCCACGCGCCGCCACGCGCCGCCACGCGCCGCCACGCGCCGCCACGCGCCGCCACGCGCCCTGTGCCTTGTACTGCTGTCACGCCCGCCAAATAGGAACAGCATGAATGAGCGAGGCAACCTGTAAAAATAAAAACCGCTAATGACAACCTGCAACCAAAAAAAAAACAAAAAACAATTAGATCGTAAGCCTGGTGTAACAACTTTAAAAACGGTATGGGCAACCCCTGAAAAAAAAATAATAGAACTCCCCCTCCCCCCCCCCCCCCACTCACAGAAAGGATTCGTAGGACGGTGCGTGACAGTGTAGCCACTACACCCGCATGCGGCGTTTCAAAAAGGCGGTGCTGTCGCGTCATGGATGAGAGAGAGAGAGAGAGAGAGAGATGTTAATGAAGAAAAATTGGATGGGCGGCTCGTGATGCGAGGGGATAAGCAGATGGATCGCAGCAGTCTAGCGCCTGCGGAGCTCCGGGTAGGCCGGCCCGCATCACGGCGGCGCCCGGCGGGCAGGCCCGGTGCCGGTGCCGGATGGGTGGCCTACCCGGCGGGCGGCGTGCCTCGCGTACCAGAGCCCGGCCGCTGCCGGCCCCCCTACCTCCGCCTGCGCCCTCCCCACTCCACTCCACCACCGCCGGCTGCTGTCTGGGGGGGCCTTCAGCGGCAATCAGTAGGGGCTCTCACAGCCATGGGGCCGCCATGGGGCCGCCATGGGGTCTATGGGACACTCCCAATTCGCATCCGCGTCCTCTCCCTCTCTCCCTTCCTCATCTCTCTCTCTCTCTCCTTGTCTCTCTTGCCGTACTCCCTCTCTCCTGCATTCGCGTCAGGGATTGTCGGGGACTCCTTGGACAAAGTAACACAGAGAGAGAGAAGAGAGAAAGAGAGAGGGAGAGGGTAAACTAATATTGTGAACGGCTTTCACCCCTCCCCGCCAATGTTCTGTCAATTTGCTGCCAGCAGAAGGAAAGCGTCCGGCACCGCCCCCCCCCCCTCTCTCTGTCTCCCCTGCAAACCTCCATCAAACTTTTCTCACCCAGTTAGAGAGTTAGTTTGTATCGCTGCTACACACTTTTTTTGTCTCTCTCTCTCTCTCGCCGTCGCTCTCGCTGTTGCGCTCTCTCGTCATTGAGTTTTGCACCAGTTTGAAGGCGAAGGTTGTCTCGCCGCCGTTGTTGTCGACCCGGCCGTCTTGGACAGCCTGATCGGCATCCCCGCCTTTTATGTACTCCCTTTTCCCTGCCTGGAAGCGGCGCGCGTGTCGCCGTGCGACTGAATTATTCAAAAGTTGGCGCCGCTCGCGGGGGACATGGCGGCGCAATGTCACGTGATCGACCTGCTCCGCTCTCGACTTTCACTCTTTTCTTTCTCCCGGGCTGCCGCTGCTGTTTTCCTGTGTGTGTGTGTGTGTGTGTGTGTGAGTGTGTTGTAGAGGGTGGTGCATCTCCTAACATGGACAGCACTGTACGCTTCCCCCTTCCCGCATTTTGCAGTGGATTCTGCCGCATCCCCCCCCCTCCCCCACCCCCTAGACACCGCGGCGCCGGGCGGGGCTGTTACCCCCCGGATCTGGCCGGATCGAGGGCAGTGGCACTAACGTGGCGCCGCCGTGTCGTCGCCAACCCCGGATCCCCACCCCCCATACCCCCGGCGGCGGGCAGCGCGCGGCGCTCGAGCACGGGGTATCGACCGAGCCCCGACGGCGGCCGTCCGACGTCGCGTATGCGCGCTGACGACGCCGTGCTCGGCGCGGGCTGTCGTACCGCCGCCGAGGCCTCGGCCGCGCCGTCTTCGGCGAGGTGCTGAAGTCTCATCTCCATAGCGGCCCCTCCCCGACAATAAGACATTCGGCTCCGAACGGCGAGGCGAGGCTGTCCAGGACGGGCGGCTGGCGGCGCCGTGAACACCCGCCCCCAGCCCGCCCCCGGCCCGCCCCCGGCCCTTTGGCATGGCGCCCGACGTACTGCCGCCGACGCGCCGCCCCTCCCCCGCCCCCGATGCCCCCCGCCACCCACCTCCCCTGTCGCGACACGTGGGGGGCGATGCCCATGGCAGTCTAGCCCGTGGCGCGGCGGCTCATGGCATGGCAGCCCCTATGAAACCACCACCGCCGCCCGCGCCGTACCACCTCACCAACATGCTGGCCGGCAGAAACGGATTTCCATGCCCCTCACCCCGCGAACCGCCCACAAGAAACACACGAAAAATAAAGGGGAAAGGGTGGAAATCTAAAAATATAGAGATGATGACGGATAAAAATAGGTGCGGCCGCGGTCCGGAGCAGGGACAGCGCCTGCGGGGGGTCCGGGCTGTTTGCTCGGGATGTTGTCGGGATGTTGTGTCCCCCCCCCCCCCTCCTCCCCCGGCGCCCTATTTCTGCCGTTTGCCCCACGTCGCCGCTGCGGCTCTCCTCCGGGGGCGGAAGGGCCCGCGAAGGAGAACGGACTGCGAACGGGACGGGGAGAGAAAGAGGAGGGAGACAGAGAGAAATGGAGGAGGGAGAGAGAGGGAAGGAGGTTTAGTTTTGGTTTGGCAGTTCCGCTGCGGCTGTGGCCGACCGACCGCGCCCAGGAGCGGCGCCGGTGGGAGGGGATGGGAAAATAAAGGGAAAGAGAACGGAAATGAATCGGTAGCAGAGCGGAGCAGGTGAGGGAGAGAGAAAGAGAGAGAGCGAGGGAGAGAGAGGGGGAAGCAGGAAGCACATGATCGGTCGTGTGGCTTTTTGCATTTCTTATTTCTGACGAATATTATTGGCAGAGGTTGGCTCTGCTCCTTTGCGCGCTCTCTCTCTCTCTTTCTCTCCCTCCGTCATTTCATTCTCTATGTACTCTCCGTCTATTTTGTGCCGCGCCATTGACTCGCTCCCTCTTCCTCTTCCTCTCTCTCTCTTTCTCCCTCTCGCCGGGTGCCTCTGAGAGTGCAAACTGCCCGGCCCGGCGGCGGCCCTGTCTCCTCCCTATCATCCTTACCTACCTCCTGTCCTGTTGTCTTTGGGGGAGAGCGTCGCCTCGCCCGACAGAGGGCTCGCCTGCGAGGCTCTATTGAAATGAAGGGGCGGTAATACTCTCTCTCTCTCTCTCTCTCTCTCTCTCTCTCCTCCCTCAGTCTCTCTCCTCTCCCCCCCTTTCTATATCTGTCTCCCTCTGTATCTCTCTGCCTTCCTCTTTCCCTCTCTGTCTGTCTGTCTGTCTCTCCGTCAGTGCCTCCGTTTGCGAGCATTAGCTGCGAGGCCGCGAGGGGGACAGTCCCCGTGCCCCCTGCGGGGGGTCTCATTGGGTCAAGTGCGGCGGCGCGGCGTCCCCCGTGCATGCAGCATGCAGCGTGCATCGGCGTGCAGCCCGAGATGAGCACGCCGACGGAGAGGCGACCTGAACAGGCTCTGCGGCAGCCTCCCACACGGCGGCGGCACTGGGGCACGGGATACGCCATGCAACTGCAGCGGCCCCGCGACTGTCGTGTCAGCCGCTCGCGGTCTGCCCTTCGGCCCACTTGGTGTGCTCGCGGAGCGGCGGTGGCGGCGGCGGTAGCGCGTGACTCTCGCAGCGGACTCGACGAGAAACCGCCACGAACGGCGACGGGAACCACAAGGGACGGCGCGGAGGTGTCCGGCGCCCGCCGACCTGGGCATAGGCCGGCCCGCCGCGCGCGGCCGTCGGCCGGGGTGCCCGCCTCCCCCGGCGCGCCGCTGCAGGACAAGGCGGGCGGCCAACGCCGCCGACAAGACTTAATTTTCTGCCCTCCGCCACTCGGCGTCTCTTCGCGCCCGGAGCCCCTCCCCTGCCCCACGTGTCGGGAGTGCCCTCCTCACCCCCTCCACTCCCCGGTGGATGTGCCCCCCCCCCCCACCCGGCTCTCTCCGCGGGGGGCGGCGGCGGGCGCGGGGGGCCGCACTCACTCCCCGCTGCGCGGCCAGCCAGTGCCGCCTGCCGAGGCGAGGGGCGCGGAGCACGGAGAGCGCCCGGCCCGGGCCGCCCGCACGGCCGCCCCCCGCCGGACCGCACCGCACCGGTGCGTGTCGTGTTGTGTCGTCTGCCAGCGTGTCGCGTCGTCTGCTGGAGTGTCGTCTGCTGCGGCCCCGCGGGAGCCGTGTGCTGGTCCCGTGTCGTCTGCTAGCGCCCTGCTCACAGCCTCGCCGGGGCGCCGTGTCGGAAGCCCCTCGTGGCCGGTGGGGGGGTCGGGGGGGTAATGCGCTTCTCGCCGGACCGGACCCCCCGCTGTGTTGTGCCCCGTGTTGTTCATCCCGTGTCGTGTCTGCGGGGGGTCGATGGTCTGGGCTGCACGCCACAGCAGCTGCTGATTCCGGCAGTGCCCGTTCTCTCTCTCTCTCCCTCTCTCTCTGCCACCGGTAACCCCTCCAGATCACGGCGGGCCCGTGGCCGGCGGCGGCGGCGCAGCGGACCCCGACCTAGACGGGGAGGGTGTGGGGTAGTTCCAGTTGTGGCCGCGGGCCCGGCCTGGTAGGCTCGGCCCGGCGTTGCCTTGCGTTGCCTTGCGTTGCCCCCCGCGGCGCGCACCGCGTCCAGGACCTGCACGCAGCCACGCCCCGCCCCGCCCCGCCACCGCCCCCTCTAAGCCGGTGCACTAACTCGGGCTGCGAGGGAGCCGTAATGGAATTGACCCAGCTAATCTCGGAGCGACCGCGCGCGGTCTGACGCCGAGCCGCCCTGGTGATGTTCCGCCGCGGTTAGTCGGACCGTGTTACCCGCCACTTACCCCGACTTCTTGCCCCATTCTTACCCCGACACTCACCCGCAACATACCCCTGCACTTACTCGCTACCCCCAGCCCTTGACCGCCACTTACCCCGCTACTTACCCCCCGCACTTGACCGCCACTTACCCGGCACTTACCCGCTACTTACCCCGACACTCCCCGCCACACTCTCCCCGTCACTTGCCTTCCCACCCCAACGCTTACCGGCTTACCCAAGTGGTTACCCCCGGCACACTTACCCCGACTGTTACACCCCGCGCACGCGCCTTACCTCCCCATTACCGCGCTTCCTCCCGGCACTTACTCTTACTCCTCCGTCCGGCCCACCCCCCGCCCGACCCAGCGCCCCCACTTGGCCGCCTACGCCGTGCCGCCCTCGGTTGAGCAGGATCAGAGCAGCCCTTAGCCAGGGGCGGTCCGGGAAGGGGGGGGGGAGGGGCGGCGCAGTCGTCAGCCAGCCACGCGCCGCCACGCCCCACGGGGCACTCGAACTAAGACGAAATGTGTTCTCCTTGCTGGAAATGAGGTCGCTCAAAGACCAACTCAGAGGGAGAGAGAGAGAGAGAGAGAGAGAGAGAGAGAGAGAGAGAGAGAGAGAGAGAGAGAGAGGCAGCTGCAAGGGGCAGGCGGTAAAACGGTGGCGTAGGCTGTGAGCAGGGCAGAACAGCAGAGCAGTAAACCAGCACGGGTGCGGGAATTGGGGTTGGGGGTGGGGGAAAAAAAAGTGCGTGAAACAACGGCGTTGGAACCCGGGTCGGTGTGGTCTCGATAGGTCTGCCATGAGCGACTCGTGGTTCGGCGCCGCCCTGGCCAGCAACCACCATGACGCGGACGCGCGCTTCGACGAGGTTTCCCTGCCGGCGGACTGGGACAACGTGAGTACATGACTGCCGGCTGGTTCACATTCGGTTTCGGTACAGCGGCCTTATTGGTATTCGGATTCGGAAGGCCTCAGGTCGGCCGTGCGTCCTGCACACTTGCACGTCGTTTTGTTTATTTAAATGAGTTTCCTTTTCGGAGTGTGCGGTGCGCTGCGCTGCTAGGCGCCCGTCATATGTACTTAAAGGCGACCAATGTAAATTAGTGAGAAAAACGTCCACAGACGAGAGAGAGAGGGAGAGAGAGGGAGAGGGAGAGAGAGGGTGAGGGAGAGAGAGAGCGTAGGGAGGGCAGAATGAAAAGAAAAGGGTGAAAGTCCTGGCCAAGGCTGTCCTTGGCTAGGGTACTGTACTCCGGTCGTAAACCCTTTCGCCCTCTCTCCCGTGGCGACGTAACTAAAAATTTTTCTCCTTTCATTTTTTTCTTACTCTTTCTCTCTCTCTCTGGAGACCAGGCGAGCAGCTGCTCGTGTAAGCCTGGTCTCCCCCCTCCAACTCTCGGCCAATCTTTGATTTTTTTTCGTATTTTTTTCCACCCTCAACTACCTCTTCGTTCGCCCAGGCCCGTAGCGAAAGTCAACATTTAGTGCAGCCCTCGTCGGCCGTGGCGGGGTGTGGAGAGACTGCCGGTAGTAGAGAGACCCCCCTGAGCCTCTCTAACGTACGGCGGGGCTCTGAGACGGCCCCCCCCCTGGGGAGGGTTGTCGCTCCGAAGCCCCACGCCGGCCGGGAGGGGCTTGGCGGGGCCTGGCGGGGCACCGCACCGAGCCGCAACAAATTTTTCATCCGACTGCGGGCGGCGCGGTCTGCGCATAAGGATTATGGCGGAATCGAATTGCTCGTGCGGAGGGGGGGGGGGAGCGAGAGGGACTGGCAGGCAGGCAGGCAGAGAGAGAGAGAGAGAGAGAGAGAGAGAGAGAGAGAGAGAGAGAGAGAGAGATGGGGAGAGGGTTGTCTGGGCCCGTCTTCCGGTCGGCCCTCCCCGCCCCCTCCCCTCGCGCCGTAACTAGCCCGACCACTGCCGCAACAGGCGCATATCGCATGTGTTCGCTGGTGCAGCCCCCTCCCTGCTGGTCCCGCCCCTGTCCAGGAGGGGGGGTGGGGGCTGGAACCGGGTGGCACTCGGATTTGGTCGTCCTCAGTGAACATCGGAGCGCCGCCAGCGGCACAAGTCGTGCGGCCCGCGAGCCGCGAGCCCGACCCGCGGCCCCCGCGACCCCCGCGCGCCCGCCGAGCCGTGCAGTGTCGTGTGCGCCCGTGCGTGCCTCCGTGTCCGGGGGTGTGTCTGAGGTGCACACCAACGTCGGTGTACCACAGTTTCAGAGCAATCACTGAGCCCTTCACAATCACCTCAAGGACATATATTTTTTTTTTTAAATCACAATTTCGGTACAAGTTTGTTGGCAAGGACATTTCATGACTCGCCCCGAAATGGGTTAGTTTTTAAGCCGTCGCCAGGGGAAAGTCCCCGTACGGGTAGGACCATGGGATCGCACCTGGCGTGTGACACCGCTCGGGAAAGCCCTTAAACCCCCCTTGCTGCTGCTGCTGCTCTACGGCGGTGCCGTGTTTGTTTTCTACTCGGGAATGTACAACCGTACCGCCGTGGTATTAGCCTTGGTGTGTGCAGTCTACAGTCGGCTACAACGTCCACAAGTCTACAGTCCCGGACCTACAATGCCGTGTCGGCTCTACTCATCCGAACTGGAGTGGGGGGGGGGGGGGGCGAGGCGAAGGCGCCTCTCCTGCTGAAAGTTTTCCTGTCCGTGTGCGTTTCTGTGTGTGTGTGTGTGTGTGTGTGTGTGAGTGTGTGTGTGTGCGGTAACAAAGTTTGCGGACGCGCCGCACGCCGTTCCATCAGAGAAGTGTGTTTTCCGCGAGGGTTCCCCTTCGCGTCCCGCTCGATTTATAACTCCTTTGATGCGCGGCAGCAGCGGCAGCAGCGGCAGCAGCAGCGGCAGCCGCCCGCCGCCCCCGTCGCCTCCCTGACCACCACGTCGCCGTACCTCTCCCCGCCGTGCCCCCGCCGTAGTTCCCCGTAAGCTCCACGGCGTGCCCCCGCCGTGCGGTTTAATACCAACAAACTTCCCCCGGCCCCGCCGCGCCGAGCCGACACCCCGGCTGGGACAGGCCCGCGGGACAGACCGACGGGGACGTGCTAGGCGGGGGCCGCGGGGGCCGCGGGGGCCGCGGAGGCCGCCGCCGTACCTCCCCTCGCCGTCACCAATTACCCTGTCCTGTACCTGTACAAGACCCCGTGGGCACGGGGGACGATGCACCCCTCCTTGTCGTGGCGGCGCGTGCAGCCTGGGGGCCGCGCGGCGCCGTGGGGGGGCCACCGTGGGAGGCACCGCCACCGACACCAGGGGGGAGGCGGGAGGGGGCGGCCCTTTTTGCCGGCGTATTATGCAGAGGGAAGTAATGCCCGGACGTGTACAGGCAAGGCAGGCTGTGCCGCTCCAGCACTTCACTCGATGCTCTCTCCCCCTCTCTCTCTCTCTCTCTCTCTCTCTCTCTCTCTCTCTCTCTCTCTCTCCCTCTCTCTCTCTCTCTCTTTCTCTCTCTCCTGTATCCTCATGGATATCGAGCTCCCCGTTTGTAGTTTGAGTCGCACACGTTGGTAGAAGCGGTCCTACGCGGTGCTTGTTTCCGCCCCCCCCCCCCCCCCTCTTCCTCCCCCTCTCTCTCTCTCTCTCTCCCTCCCTCCCTTTCCGTCTTTGGCGCCGCTCCCCAGAGATCGAAACATATCTGCCTTCCCCCTGTGTCGGAGAGCATTCAGGACTGAGCCCGCCCGCCCGCCCCCGCGCTGCCGCCTTTTCCTGTTCCACGGGCGGAACCTTCGCTGTGAACCCCCCCCCCCCTCCCCCCAACTCTCTCCGCACCAGGTGTGTGAGGCGATGGAGGGAGGCGGGGCGGGGCACGGAGATTCCGCGGACCATGAAATACCTAACCAGTCGGCCGGCAGAGCGCAGCACCGCTGCGGCAGCAGCGGTCGAAATATAAAAGAATAAAAAGCGGGGAAATCTCGCCGCAAAAGAAAAATGAAAACTCTGGGGGAAGCCGTCCATACGGTGTCTGTCTGCACCCCCTCCCCCCTCCTCTCCGGTCCAATCCAGGGGGGGCGGTAGAGCATCTCCCCCGTACGGCCGCGCTAGCTCTTTTGATCCCACCGTGTCGCAGCGTGAACAGAGGGGGCCGTGCGAACAATCTGTCTGCCTGTTATCTGCAGTGCCTTCTCTTTCTCTCTCTCTCTCCTGTTACGTCAGGAGACGCAAAGTTGGACGCGACAGACGGAGACAGCCATCACAGAATCAGATGTTGGCGAGAGAGGGAGAGAGACAGGCGCCCGTAGATATGCAACCCATTCGCCTCCTGTGCGCGACTCCCGCCGCTGCCTGCTGTATCTCTCGGGCGCCGTCTGTGCCCCCTGCTCCCGCCGTGCCCCCGCCTGTGCCGTGACACTACTGCCGGCCGGGGTGGAGTGGGGAGCAAGGAGCCTTTATTGTTATTATTAAAATGCCTCGCGGCGCCGCCAAGGTCGCCCGCCCACGCAGACGCGGCCCCGACAGGGACACGGTTTTCAGTGACACACATTTTACATTACCACCACTATCATTATTAGTTTCCTGTGCAGGGAACACGGCGTTGTGAATCGGTGTTGCTCTGAGCGTTGGGGGGGCGTGGCTCGGTGCTCGCCAGGTGAGGCGTGTGTATTGTGGCAGCCATGTTCGAGTACGGCACCTCGTTCGACCAGTACCGGGTGCGGCCCGCCTGCTTCCTCTACAAGTGTCGCGTGTACGAGCTCCCGGTGAGGCTTCGCCACCACCAGCGTCGTAAAAAAAAAAATTAAAAATAATAATACGAAATAAGCGAGGAGTTGGCACGCAGAGACGCCGGCAAAATAAATGCGAACAAAACCAATAATTTCCGTTTCCCCCGCTTGTCTGTTGCAGGTGAGTTCCTCGCATTCACGGCGCCGACTGGGATGAAAATACCACATCGACGGGTTCGCTTCGCTCCTCCCGCCGCGCTCTCCTCGGTTGCTTAATAATTCCGGCGAAAGCTTCTCTCTCTCTCTCTCTCTCTCTCTGTCGATGAAGACAGACGGCAGCAACGGCGATGCGATGCTGAATTGGAGAGGAGAGGGAGTCTTAAAACCGCACGGCTCTTCACAGTCGGGTCGGGGAAGGAAGAGAAGCGTGTTCGGGTCCGGGCTATACCAGCCCCCAGGTCATCTCTTTCTCCGAGTGCTGTGGAGTCAAACCCTTTCCTTATTTTTTTTTCGTCAAATTACATTTCGCGTTGTCGTTATCGTCGCCAGTGTTATTCTGCGGTTAGTGCGAGGAGGACGGCGCTACGTGGTGTCTCTCTCTCTCTCTCCTTCGGGTGGGAGCATACCCCTCGTCTGCCACTACCCCCGCCCCGATCCCTCCCCTCCCTCCGTCCTGCCTCGGTGTTCGGAGCGGGGCAGAGCGGGTGGCCGGCCTCTCCCGGCTCGTGCCCCCCGTGCCGGCCCGGCTCGGCTCGGCTCGCTCCGGTGCGGCAGGGCTCGGCTGGGCTCCGGCGCCGCTCGGCCCGGCTCGGCCCGCGGGGCTGCAGCGGTAGCGGCGGCGGTAGCGACGCAGGACCCCGGCGAGGACCTGAGCGGAGCTGCAGCCGTTCGGCGCCGAACTCCTGATCCGCGACACACGTCGCCAGTCAGTCAGCCAGCGCAGTCAGTCCGAGCCGGTCCTGCTCCTCCATTGTTGCCCCGCCCTGTGGCTGTCGCGTGCCCGGCGCGTGCCTGTGCGTGTGTGTGTGTGTGTGAGTCGCGTGCCGCGCCCGTCCGCAGCAGCAGCAACAACAGCGCCCTCCGAAATGCCGGTCGCAGACGAGACGGCCGCGTTCGAGTTCGGCGGCCACCGCCGCCACCACAGCCACAGCCTGAGCTGGGACCTGGAGCACTGCGAGGTGCCGCTCCACTACGTCAGGCTAAGCATGCTCTGGGACCAGAACGTAAGTTTCGCGGCGAGGTTAAGTCGGCCTGCAGCGCGCCGTCCAAGCGTCGCCGCGAGGTTAAGTTTTAAGCTTTAAGACACGCTTAAGCGCACCTTGCCCGCGGGGGCTGCGCTCTAGGTTATTGTACGCGTGCCCTGACCTAGGTCATCCCTGATTGCTGTCCTTCCCCTCCTTGCCGCGCGGCGGGGGGTCTTTACGTTCCTCTCTCTTTCGCCGCGCCTCTGTCTGTCTCTCTCTCCCTCCGTCTGTCGCCGTGCTTTTGCCTTTTATCCCTGCGCCCCGGGCACGGTTTACTGTTACTGCCGTGTCGGCCCGCGACGCACCGTGCGGGGGTTGTGGCCGGCATGGAGAGCCGTGCAGGGCTGCGGGTGGAGGCGGAGAGGGTGGCGTTTGTTTGACGGCCGCATCAGAGCAGCAGCAGGGCCCTGCTGTTCGCCGTGTTGCTGAACACATTGCGGCCGCCGCCCCCCGCGAACGGAACGTGTTGGTGGGCCCCGCGTCTCGCATGCATCTGCTGCTATTGTACTTGTGCCGCTCCCGCCCCGTCAGGAGCCACCTCTATAGTCCTGACAGCACTTCGTGTGTGTGTGTGTGTTTACGGAACCAAGTTTCTCGTGGGTTCGAGCCCCGCCGACCTCCGACCTCGCTTTTTGCGGCGGTGTTCTCGCTCCCCTTGTTCGGTCCCCTCTTCGGAGCCTGTTGGCAGCCCTGGGGAACTCCCAGGGACCCGGCCGGCCGCCGTTGTCGGGGACCTGGGCCGGCTCCGGGGGGTTGCCGGTGACGTCCGGCGTCCCCCCGGACGTCCCCGTCGCCCTCCCCTCCCCGCATGGCTTCCCCGACCGGCCCGGTACTTTCCGCCGGCCGGGGAAGCCGTCCGTCTCGCTTGGAGATGAGGATGGAGTGCCCTGCGCCCCCCCCCCCCCCTCCGTCTCGAAGGTCGCGTCGCGGGTTCGAACACCGGGCGGGGCGCGTGCGCGGATCTGTTGCGCGTGCGTGCCGCGTGCCGGGCGTGCGTCCAGCCGAAGAGGAATGCCCCGTGCCAATCAGAAAGAGAGAGGAGAGGAGGCGGCACGCGTGCAAGTGCGACGGAGCGCGACGATGTGGTAACAACGGCCTGCTGTGTCGGGGGCAGAAGCCGCGGCGTCAGCTGGGCTGATGGGTGCCGTCGGGAAAGTGGTGTGCGAGTAGTATTGGAACCCGCGGCGGGGCATGGCGTGGCGGGGCTGCGGGGGCGGGCGGCAGCTGCAGCCGTCCGCGGCCACAGCCTCCCCCCCCCCCCTCCGCCAGGACCCCCCGGGGGGGCTCCCGACCGTGGCCCTGGCCGAGCATCGATCGGCCCGTACGGTGGGGTCGGAGGAGAGCGCGGGGGGCGTCCACGCACTGGCTGCGCGCCCCCGCCGCCCCCGCGCGCGCCGTGGGCCCCCGTTGGGGTAGGGCACAGCCCCGGGGTGTCCTCGGGGTGGCCGCGGGGAGGCGACGATGACCTACTTGTCGTGGACGCCGACGCACCCACTCACGGGTGACAGTGGCCAGGTGGGGTTTGTTCCGGCGCCGGTCGCCGCCGCCACGTCCACCTCCGCAGCAGGTGAAAAAAATTAGTGTGGCTGGTATTCGAACCCGCGGCAGCAGACTTCTGGCACGTGCTGCGTACCTGCCGGGGCGCAGATCGGGGATGGCCGCCCTTTGCCTCTGTGAGAGGGGGTTGCGAGGTGGGGGGGGGGGTGTAGTTCCAAGGCCAAGGGGAGGGAGGGGGCTGCCGAGCTCAGGGCATTGGCGCCCTGCCCCGAGCCTGCTGGGGTAGTCGCGGCGCGGAAAGGGTGCGCTGTGAGCGGAGAGAGAGACAGACAGACAGAGAGAGTGAGTGAGCGAGAGGGGGCGAGCGGTGCCGTCCCTACAGTTCCTCAGCAAAGTTTAGCGGGGCTCATCGGCTCCACTACCGCCGCCCTGCCGCCCTGCCGTGACTGTGACGTGACCGGGCGTCCCACGCCAGAGCCCTGCTGTGGCTGTCACGTCCCGGAAGGGGCGGGAGGGGGAGGAGAGGGGGGGGGGGAGAAGTTTGCTGACGCCGACTCACGCGCTGAATGCGGTGCCGTGCGCGCCGCGCAGACTTTTGAGGAGGGCGTCGCGGGCTCGAACAGCGACCACCCCACCGCCGCCGCCGCCGCCGCTGTCACCTGTCAGGCTGCCGTCACGTGGGCACTGTTTTGTTTCGGCTGTCGCCGTTCTAAGCGGCCGCTTCCGCCGTCGCCATGACACGCCAGGCCCTCCAGACGGCATCCACTGCCGATTAGCGGCTGCGGGGGCGGGGCCCGCGGCGGAGTCCCCCCTGGGGGTCCTCGTTACGTCCACGGCCTTTCATTTTGGTTTCGCCGTTTCGTTTCGTTTTCATATTTCCCACCCGAACTTGTCGCCGCGTAATTCCGGTCCCGGCCGCATGATTGCGGGGGCGCTGGCCGCGGGCGGGGCTCACGGCTCACGGCAGGCCGCGGTTTAAGACATCTCGTTGTCGGCGGCGGAAATTAAACTTGATTTGTGGCGATTGGCGACTGTCGAGCGGGAGGTGCAGACGGCGCGGACGGGCCGGGCGGGGCCGTGCCGGGGAGGACGAGTGAGTGCGACGAGGACGGCAGGAGCTGGCTGTCTCCGTCTGCCGCGGGCCGCCTCTACTGTCCCCGTCCCCCCGGGCCACGCCGCGCCGCGCCGCTGTCACCGCGGCTCAGTCCGCTGCCGACGCTGCCGCCGGCCCCACCGCCACCGTCCGTCGGCCCCCGCCCCGTCCGCCCGCACCCGCGGTCTCCCAAGTCCAGGACTCGGCCGTGGCCATGCGGACCATCTCCGAGTACCCGGACCGGCCGGACCTCGGCCGCCGCCGCTTCCTGGACGCCTGGCTGCAGGAAGAGGACGGCGACGGCTGTGACCCGGACGACGACGGCAAGGTGCAGCTGCGGCGGACCGGTGCCGAGCTGTCGTACGCCGACATCCTGACGATGGCTCGCGAGGATCTGGCGGTAAGGGAGGAGCCGGCCGTGCGGCGGCGGGTCCGGGAGGGAGGCTCGCCGTCACGGCCGAGGACGCCGTCGAGGACACGGCCGTCCGCCCGGCCGCGGCGTCGCCGTCGAGCAGGAATGAGTTACACAATTAGCGGGCCCTCGTCACAGCGATAAGCGCCCCCCGGGGCCCCCGCAGCCCCCCGCGGGGGCCCCCGCCCCCCTCAGAGAGGCCCCCTCCCGTGCTAACCCGCGCCCAAGGCCCTCTAGCCCTGCAGGTGGAGGGCCACTCGGTCCGAACCGATTATGTCACCGCCCTCTTATACTTTTCACCCCAAAAAGAACAAATATTTTCCGAAGGCGAAAAGGAGGGGAGTTCAAATCATTCGTGACGATGCGACTCGACAACTTCTCGTCGCGAAGCGATAAGAGAGGGCATTAATTGATAGTGCGGATTGCAGTCGCGTCGATCCGTGTAGGTTTTTTTTTTTGGCAAAGTGCTGCGCTCGCAAAATGCTCTCTGTTTGCGCTGCCGGTGTTGCTGCTGTCACCGTATGTGTGTGTGTGTGTGTGTGTGTGTGTGTGTCTATCTTATCTATCCGAGTACACACGGCAGCACGGGCGGCTCAGAGAGAGAGAGAGAGAGAGAGAGAGAGAGAGGGAGCGCTCGGCTTGTGTGTGCAGGCATTAATTTATGAACGTGGTCAGGTCCATGTGATGAAGGTCGTACTCTCCTCCTGTTGCAGCCCCCCGAGAACGCCCTGCAGTCGTGCGGCCTGCAGGGCCGGGTGCTCTCGGAGCACGAGCTGCGGGTGCAGCGGTCGCTGCAGCAGCTCAACGTCCCCGACTGGTACAAGAACAGCGCCCGGCCCTCGGAGGGCTTCCTGCTGAAGCGGGGCTCGGACGCGGGCGCCGCTGGGGCCGGCAGCGGGGGCGGCGCCGCGGGACGCCGCGCCGCCGGCGGCTGGCCCGGCCTCGGCGTCAAGACCACCTCCCTCTCGTCGCTGCGCAGCCCCACCACAGGTAAGCCGACGTGTCTGTCAGAGGGGGGCCCACACGGGGCGCGGCACTCAATTTATTTCATTTAATATTTTTTTTAACGGAAGAATTGGGAGGATCGTTGTTTGGTGGCATACATTTAAGATTAAAACTCTTGGGGAAATAGGGACAAAGTTAATGACTCGAATCGTTTCGTGAACCCCCCCCCCCCCAAAAAAAAAAATCGAAAGGAAAATTAAAAGCATTATTTAATTTTTTTTATTGCGGAGAAAAAAGATAGTGATCGTTTAAAGAGCGCCAGCAAGCGTACTAGACCCGAAGGCGCCGTGTAGATAGGCAAGCGACGACACCTCCACGCACGCGTGTCGTGCGGGCTGGCCTACCCTCCCACTGGCAGGCGCTCGCCTCGTAGACTTCCCTACAGTGGACTTACTTTTTTCAAAAAAATTCTGAATTTATTTTTGGGGGCTGGTCACATTGATTGCGAGTGCGACGGAGACAGGGAATATAGGTTCCGGCAAACGGAGTGGAGCGAGCGCACGAGTCGGCGACGTGTGTAGTTCTCACAGTGGCGCGGGGCGTCATGAAATATGGGCGTGGCCGTGTGGGCGGAGAGTAGCGCTGCCGTGCCATGGGCGTGCGGCGCTGATGCCGCCAGTGAAATAATTAGCGGTTGCGGCAACGATCGCGGCGATTCAGAGTGGCGTCTGCCCCCGCGCCGCCGCCGCCGGCGTCCGCCCACGACGGCCGGGACCTGAGCTCCCCGACGGCGCCCCCGCTGACGGCGACCTCGCTGACGACGGCCTCACTGACGCACCCGTGTTCCCTGTTGCAGCGGTGCGCCTGGGGTCCTCGCCCAGCCCGCCTCCGGCCGCCTTCACCCGCTGGAGCTCGAGCCGGCTGCACAGCACTGGCAGCACGGGCGCCACGCCCACCACCTCCCCCTGCGGCTCGGCCAGGTCCTCGTTCAACCACCGGCAGCCGTACCTGGGCTGGCGGTCGCAGGAGCGGCTCTCGGGCACGCCCAGGACGCCGGCGGAGCGGCTGGCCCAGGGCCTGCTGGAGCAGCGGCAGCAGCAGCAGCAACAGGAGCGGCTCAGGGGCTCGAACCAGGTAAGCGACGCAGCGGCGCGTCCGGGGCACGGCCGGCGGGGCGCCGTGGCGTGGAGCGTTGGCGTTAACCCCGTCCCCCCTCAGTTGCAGTCCTCGTCCACCAACCTCTCCGACGTCCGGTCCTCCATCAAGGAGGTGACGTCCGCCATCGTCCACTACGTGTCCGCCGCCAACGGCCCCGGCTCCAGCTCGGACGTTCGGCTCGCCGGCGCCCCCAACGCCAACACCTCCTCGTCGACCGGCGACCACCGGCCGTCGCCCTCCCCCGCCGCCGCCCCCGGCTCCGGATCGCCGCGGGTGTGCTGGATCGAGTCTTCCTTCGTGGGCTCCAGGCCCATCGACCAGCCGCAGACCCCCGACGAGAGCGTGGTGTCCGCGTCCACCTCGCCGCTGCCGCTCTCCCACCAGGACCTCTACCTCGACCTCAAGCAGAGAGCAGCCTGCAGCAACGGGCCCAACGGCCCCACCGCTGGCCCCGGCCACGGCCCCGGCCACGGCCACGGCCGGAACCACCACCAAAGCCACGGTGAGTTCCTCCGAGCGTGAGGGACCAGGACACAAGTCACAGGACCAGACCGCGCGGAGGGACTTACTGCCCCGCCTCCCAGCCGGGCCGAGCCGCCGTAGGCCAGTCGGCACCCCCCGGCTCGACTGCAGCCGCCTTGGCAGCCGGCCACGGGCCCCGGCCGTAGTCCATGTAGCCTATGCGCCTCGCCTGAGCTGAGCTGAGCCTGCTATAGTCCTGCCTGCTTGGCTGTATTATTTATTTTTATTGTCTCATTAGTATCATTTGTGCCTTTTCCTCGTCTTGTTTTTTTTTTTGTTCGTCTCATCTTATCTGTATGTCATACTATTTTTTTTTCTCTTTTCTGTATCCCCCCTACTCTTCACCATCATCGCCATCAAAACGGTCATCCATCCTCCTATCCAGAGTGTTAGAATCTAAAACTCCGCTGTAAGTAAAGAAGACGAGTATGCTAGGTGCCAAAGTCAGGTGGGGTGGATTGGATGAGGGGTTTATTGCTGCTGCGGCTTCTGTCTCACCACACGGCTGTGTCAGTTTGACACGTGCATCAGCTGTTACAGCTGGCTTTCATTCAAATCAAAGGCAGTCTGTGCCTCGGCCATTATTATGTGGTAGAACTTTAGGCCAGGATTAAAGGGACATTGTGATAGCATTCGGACGTGTTTGCTTGTTGCCAGCTTCCCCAGACGAGATCAACACGCATCACGACAGCGACTCCAGCGAACATAATCTCAAGCGAACACCCAGCAAACGAGACACTGCCTTCACTCGGAAAAGGAATCGGAGAAATCTTAAAAAGAAAAAGGGATCCAAAACTTGGAGAACTAAGTCAAAACTCAAAGTTGTTTCCCTAGAAGTATTTTTTGGAATAGGAGTTTGTATGCTGTGAACAAATACAGAGGCAGTGTTACATATCTAGTAACCAAGAGGCACCTGATTTGCCTAGTCATATGCTCGTCTCTTGCCCCTTAATGCAAATTGAGGCTGACTGTTTTAGTTGTGCAAGTTTATGGCAAACTCCTAAACATTTTTCATGTTTTGCGTACATTAGTCTTCTGTGATTTAATTAGTTCCCAAATGTTCAGACAAAAGTTACTGAGTGACTTCAGAGACTGATAATCATCCAATCACATAATATTGTTCTTTTCCTTCCATAGAGAAACCCCCAGGTTTTATTGACAGTGGGAATGAAAATGATAAGGAATTTGTTCTCCCTCTTGTTAGTGGTGCTCCCTGTTTAGGGTCCAAATGTATAGTGTACAGAGAAAGTTTATTTTTGTGTTAATTTGTATCACCTCAGAAATTCCTACCAGACAATCAAATTTATTCATACTATTTATTTTAGGGCAGCTTATGTTGCAACTAGTGGTAGGAATTTCTGAGGATGTATAAAGATGAAAGTAAGATGTTATGTTCTGTTGATATTTTTTCAGAGGCAGGAGAGCAGGAGAACACTTATGTTCAGGTTCCTCAATATGTATCAGAGTTTTCAGAAATTTTTCTCATTGAACTGGCCTTACAATTTAAATGCATAGTTATTGAATTTGGTTTGTGCCATGGAGGTGCTGCATTTTCACTCCCGGTTGGTGGCAGATGGGGTCCACTAGCCTTTGCATCCATCCCTTGGTACTCGTCTGAGATTTGTTTTACAAATACTTACCATGACCACAGGTACCCTCATCTATCACCAACCTCATATCACTCTTGTGAGGAAACTGAATTTGTCAGACTTCCATTGGCATCTTCTAGAACAAGTTAGAGGTGAAATTCCGTTTTATTCATGTGAGAAACAGACTTAATGGTTTGAAGCAGCAACATTATGAAAATTTCATTGATTTTCCAAACCTTGTGCTCTTTCTTGTACATGGGTATGAGTCATGGAGCAAATAATTTAACATCTGGGAGGGACAAATCAATCTTCAGCTGGTGGAAAAATTTGGAGGAAATCATTTTTATCATCTCATCAATCAGCTTTCTGTGTCATTGTCAGCCATGAGATTAGTATGCTTCTATTTTTCTATCTGTGTAGTGCACAAACTATGTGATGAATGTGTTTGCTGTGCACCCTGCCCATCATCATTCTCGATTTCTGCTTTCATTGTTTCAAACCACTTTAATGTTTCATTTTTAGCTAGTTGGCCAACAGCTTGAAAATTTATTTTTATCATTTTTATAGATGACATTGATGCGTGCATGCCTTCAATTTGACTTGGACCATTATGCAATGTAGTTGTATACCTGCCTCTATTTAGTTTCTCTTGATGTTGATTGTAGTTATCTGTTACAATTGAGATTAGATTTTATTTGTAACATATTTTAATTATGGAAACATCTGAATTGTAAATTGCCATTGCAATATGTAACAAATAGGAACTTAGAATTGTTACATGAATTCCATACTTCATTGCCTTTAACTGTTATGAATACATGAATTTTCATTTTCTACTAGGCCATATTCATAATTTGCTTGTTGCAATTTTCTTCCCTCCTTTTATTTCTTTCTTTTTTTTTTGTCAATATCATCCTGTTAAAAGACAGTTCAGAGTGTTCTCAAGTTAGTGTGGTTTTGTAAATAAATCTTTGACTTTTCTTATATGTGATATTTTTTATTTTTATTATTTTCCTTTTTTATGTTTGGCTTTGCAATTTCGGAGCATGTTTTAGATCACTCTCAATCATGGAAACATGGACTTAGTTCATTTGCTTCACTTTATTTTCTCGTTGAGTGTCTCTTGTGGTTTGACATTTTGCTCGAGTGGTCTGCAATGTCACAGGATTCCATAGAATTTTTTTAAAAGTATTTTTTTTTTGAACAACATTGGAAGCACGAAAACCACAGACAACCACGTGTAAGTGCATCGACATGTCCATGAGGCTTGAGCTCCGCTGTACATGAAGTAGTGCCTCTCTATGTGCGTGCCGTAGCCGTGCGTAGCCGTGCTAGTTGGCATTCGGTGGCTGCATCTTCAGTCTCGCTGCATGACGCGGTACGTGGAGAGTCTCGGAGGGAGACTTGGGGTCTCTCTAGCGGGACGGGGGAGCGGCGCCTGCGAGCGGCAGGGGCAGCGTAGGCCGGCCCGCGCGACACGCGTGCGCCCCGGGAGCAGTGGCTGCCTACCCAGCAGGCGCCCCTGGCTGCCCCCGGCCCGGCTCAGGCGCAGCTCAGGGCAGCGATGTCGGCGGGTGGCGCCGCCGGACGCCTGACGGATCGGACCCTGGGATGCCAGGCCTGATCGCGGGGCGAGGGCCGCGCCGCCACGCCGCTGTGTGGTTTTGGAGATATACTAGAACTTGTACATAGTAGGGCACTGCAGAACTTGCGTCAGTTCACCGTAACCGTTGTGTATCTCGAGTCACCCCCTGTACTTACGAGCCGCAATGTACCCCAACACACGCGTGCACCATCAGGGGGCCGCTCAGACGCCGCGTGACCCCACGGGTGACCCCACGGGTGACCCCACGGGTGACCCCCCGGCGACGGTCACGTGGTTTCCGAGCGCCCCTCCCCCGAAGGCTCCCCGCCCCGCACCGTAGAGCCAATACCCTCGCAGTGGAGCGGGCCGAATCACGACAAGTGCGCATTGTGCGAGCGAGAGCGACGTAGGCGAGAAGCGACACGCGGCCGTGCGAGCGAGAGAGTACGAGCGTGTTCCGGGACGTGAGGGGGGGCCGGTCCCCGCGCAGGACACCGTATCTGGTCATGTTGGGCGTGGTGGTGCACGCAGGCGCGGCAGCAGCAGCAGGGGCGCCGACGCCCTCGTCGCCGGCCGCGGCCGCGACCCTGACGTCGTTCGCCGTGGGCCGGCCTAGCCCGTCGTCGACGACCATGGAGGACGTCCTGGACTCGTTGCTGGGACTCCCCCCGCCCAGCCGGTCGCCCAGCCCCAGCCCGGCGACGGCGGCTAACAACGTGGCCTCGACGGCGTCCTCGGCCTCGACGGCGTCCTCGACACACCAGGTCCCGCGGAGCTGTGCAGACATAAGGCCCGACCCCGCAGGTAGGAGGACTGTGTAAGTTGAACACCTCCGCGCCGCGAGGCCGACGGTCTCTCTCTCTCTCTCTTTCTCTCTTCTTTCTCTCTCTCTCTCACTGAGGGCCCGGCCCCCAGCCCAGCCCAACCCCGGTGCGAAATGGATTCTCATGACACATACGTATCCTGAACCTGGAGTACAGCCCCTGCTGAGTGTACACCCCCTAAGGTGTACACCCTCTACTCCGCTTCTCTTGCTAACAATATGGCCGCGTCGAGTCGAGTCTTTTTATACTTGATTTGTCCCGAGACCGCAGTGCTCCGGGAGCCACGCTTTTTCACCCGTACAGTGCACTCTTGCGAAGGACGTGAATTCGAGCCCGCGACCGCTAGCTGCGGGTTCGAATACCATCGGAAGCGAGGTGTTGTCGTTGTTTTATCTTTACCTGACGCTTTTATCTAGTTCTCACGGGGACGTAGTGGCCTCCACAATTTCGCACATTCTAGAGTCCAGTATTCAACCGACGTAACTTGGCTCATTTGGAGTATGACGTTGTGAAGTAGGCGAGCGCGTAGACTTGGTTTGAGCCCTGCAGCGGCCATTTACATAGCTGTAAAATTGTGTACATTCTGGCGTTGGAGTATTTTGTCTGTCGAGAACTGTCCGAGCACCGTGAGACACGTAGAACGGCTTGAGCAGAGCAGTTGCTTGCTGGGGGAGCGGGGCGAGCATGCTGGGCTTGAGGGGTGCGCCGCACTGGCTGCGCGCCGAGCCCCTCTGAGGGTGAGGGGCGTCCCGGAGTCCGGAGCGGACCGGAAGCTTCCGGTTCCGGTGCCGCCGTCGGCGCGCGCTAACGGCCGCGGTGTGTTCTCTGCGCAGGGTCAGCTAGCGGCGGCTGGGGCCCCGGCCGAGGCCAAGTCCAAGGCCCCGCCGCTCCGGGGAGGGGGGCCGCCCAGGACGGCGTCAACGACGGCGTCAACGGGGACCCGGATGACGCGGACGAGCCCGCGGGCTGGGAGGCCGCCGACCTGCCGAGGGCTCCGAGGCCTCCGTCGCAGTCGGGGCCACCGGTCCAGTTGCCGGGCTGGAACGGGCACGGGGCTGCGGCCGCGCCTGACGCACCCCTCGGGCCGGCGCCGCCCGGCTGGCGGGGTACCGCGGTGGTGGGCGTCCTGGCCGAGGAGGCGGGCGCCGACGGCGAGGCCGAGTTCGGGGCCGCGCTGCTGTCCCTGCCGCTGGACCCGGTGCGGCCGCACTCGCCGCGCCGGCGCTGCAGCGAGAGCAGCGCCATGGAGGCTGAGACCGTCGGGGTGGCCGTCAACGCCAAGGGGCCGCGGAAGGACCGGCGGCCACGCCGCGTCTCCTTTGACCTGAGCGCGGCGGGGGGCGGCGCCGGGGGCGCGCTGGCCGGCGAGCCGGGGGCGGTGGCGTGCCGCCGGGTGGGCTGCGGCCGCGTGGCACCCGAGCAGGCCGCGCGGATGCGCTTCAAGACGTGCCACAACTGCGCGCACACGTACTGCAGCCGCGAGTGCCGGCGCGAGCACTGGGACAGCCACAAGCGGGCCTGCGCCGTGCAGCGCGTCGGCGGCCTGCTGCGCCGCGTCGTGGCGCGGGTCCGCGGGGACACGGCCGCCGTGTCGGCCACGGCGCGCCGCGGCTACGCGGAGCACGGCCGCGGCGTGGTCCGGCTGCTGTTCCACAGCACGGACGCGGCCGAGGCCTACTGCGCCGGGGAGGCGGCCGCGGCCCTGGCCTCGGCCCCCGCCGGCCAGGAGCTGGTGTACGTACGCTGGGCGGACCTGCCCGCCGGCGAGCTGGGCGGCTCCCTGCACGAGGACCTCACCCGCCTCTGCAACACCTACAACCCCCGCACGCGCGCCGTCACACTCGTCGTCCTCGAGGTGCTCAGCGAGGCCCCGTCCGACGACGGCGTCGTCATGTGGGAGCGCCAGCTCGTGTCCCGGGTCTTCAAGGTGCACCTGTTCCGCGAGGAGCGCATCGAGAAGACCCTCATCCTGGAGGGGGTGCTGGTGAACGCGGCCGACTCGGGCGTGCGCTCCGCCGTGCTGCGGAACATCATGCGCGCGCTGGGGCAGCGCGGCGTCGACCTCCGCGACGAGGACCACGGCGACGCCTTCCTGCGCGTCAAGGAGTACGTGGAGCAGGCCCACGAGGACGAGGGCCAGGAGGGCCAGGACCAGTGCACGCTCACCGTGGACCTGCACCTGCACAGTGGCGCGCGCATCGCCGTCATCCTGGTGCCGGACACGGCCTCCGAGCTGCTCGACCTCGACCTGGCCCCCAGCACGCACGAGAACACCGAGACCGTGGACGTGAGCAGCAGGGCGTAGAGGCCCCACATGAGGTGCACAGTCGGCTCGGGCCCCGGCGAGCCCCCAAGGGGTGCCTCCTCAAATCGAACCAAGCCGAGAGGGCTGGCACACCTCCACCAGGTGCAAGGACGGCCATGGAAGAGGGTGGAGCAACACACTTCCTCCAAATCGGGGCTCGACCATCCTCTGTATGTCGGCGACGACCAGCACGGCGAGAGGTAGCGCCCAGACAAGGCCAGAGCGCGTCGGGAACGCTCGGCGCGAGCTGGCGGCCGCCGCCCGGCACTCGGATGTGTGACGGGCTGTGCGTGCCTACCTCCCAGGGGCTGATGGGGGCAGGGGGTAGGGGGTTGAGGAGCACCTCCGGAATGCGTGTCCCCGTGTCGCCGCTTCTGCGTCCACGGCGTGTACCTGGTGTCCGCCTAGCGTATCAGATCTCAAGTAAGTAAACCGTGTGTTGCATTGGCACACACAAGTTTCGACCGATGTTTCACTTTTGTTTCCATTTGGTGAAAAAACATATCAGGAAGTCCCCAGCTTTTTCATTTATTTATTTTTCCTTGAAATCATGATTGTATCTGATAGTAATCATGTGAAGGAATTAAATGTTCTACTTTGGAGTTAAGTCTTTCCGAGCTTATCTGAATCTTAATTCCAAAGAGTTAGAAATTTGAAATGAAGGGCCTGAGTGCCAAAAGATACGGCATGGTTCATAAATTTCAAATTGTTGTTGAACCTAGAACATGAACTTTGGGGATGTATGACCTCTACTCATTTACCTATTAAATAAGATGAAATTCATTCTTAAAAGCCACCTATTGATGTGCTTCAGTTTGTTTTGAAAATGATAAAGTGTCTGCTCTAATCAATAGTATCTGGTTGAAACTGGAATCAAAAATGATCTGGTTGCAACTTTGGTAGATGGCTTATCTTTCTCTTTGCCATTATATCGAATCTTTCTCCTATTGTTAGTCAAAGACTCTCAAATTGTTGTTGAAATGTGCATTCTGTACAGTTGATTATGTACTTTTTCAATTGTTTCTATCTATTGTAAGACATTTTTGCTGTGATGTATCTTTCATTGTAAATATTATAAATTATATAAGCTGTTTGCTTTCAGTTCAACAATTTAATTTTGAGCTAGGATCCCATGCGAATTATGACTGTTAGTTTCTATCAACTTGAGAAGAAATAATGAAGTAGGATTTCATTTAACTTGCGGAAAAAAAAAGTTTACTTATCAATGAAAAACCAATAGCAACTTCAATTTTGCTTTGAGAGCTATCCCTCAATCCACCAGCTATATCCACGTCATATCAGAAGGTATAACATTGATGTACAACGTAATGGATTCATTACAAAATTTGGATCAATTAATTTTAAATCAGTATGAGAAACAAATCTGATAACATCAAGTGAGACTGTTCTGGGTAAACCAAACACAAAATTTATTGGTGTTCCTAGTCAAAGTCTACATGTGCCAAAAGATGTAAAGGGTATGGATGGAAAACTCATGCAGCAAAATTATAGCCAACACCTCACACTTTATTCTAAAAGAGTACTCTGAGAATACATGTACAGAAGAGGCAGAAATTCAATGGGCTGTTTGTAAATGTTACTGTATTAAACCATGAGAAATTTAATACCATTTTTAAAAAATATGATACTTAGAAGTGCCGACAACTTGGAGTAGTAGATTGAATTAGAAATCAAAATTATTGCCTAAGAACAAAAATTGTACTCTATTTTCTTTAACAAGCTGAGAGAAGTTGATCAGGGTATCACATGGTTTATAATACGGCACTACTTTCAATCTAATACCTTTGAAGATGTATTATTTTATTGTGAAAATTAGACAAAATACTGATTGTTTTCATAAGAGCAGTGTAATGTTTCTTGATTATATTGCAACCTTGAAGACAAGTTAGTGCTGTCTTTGACATAATCTTTAATCCTTGTTTCTGTCATGAAAGCATTGAAGTACCTTCAGGAAAACAGACTGTTGCTCTTATTAAAGTTACTGTAAAGTTGAGATGCTGAGCATTCTATGCATATTGTTAAGTATCAAGAGGCTTATGTTTTGATTAAGGTATAGTTCTATGATGCCTTTAGAAAATTTTTAAAATGTTTAAAATTGAAAACATGCTATTTAATAAATCTGTACGTCTATATTTGTTGAAAACTTGACTCGCACTTGTCACTAAACCTTCATTCCCTTTCAAAACTTTACCATGTAAAAAAGGAGTTTTAAAATTATGCTATGGCACATACATATAGCCTTTTGAGTTTTTATAATAACTAACACACACAAAAACAACAAAGATTTACAACAAGGGTAAAATTTTCTCAAAAATACAACATTATACTGTAAGTGTAAGTGCCACGTCTAAAATGACGTGCATGGTAACTAAAGCCTTCACCAAGACGTCAGACGGTAAAATTCTGTCACAGCCTCAGAAAAATATAACAGAACTGAACTGAATGACCTTGTCATGACATATAACACATACAAAATTAAAGCCCTCTATTAAGAAGAGGCTTATAACATTGAGCATTAACAGTTTGTCTAGAAACAAATCCGTTTTTCTTTGATATCTTAAAGAGAAAAATAAATATTTTGCCTTAAAAACAAAGTAACTTGCTAAGATGATGGTGCTTTTGTCCATGAAGATAGAGACTGGAAGATACCGATTCCAGCTGAGACCATTCCCAGTGCACCAACTTGCCAAACTTTCAGTTTGGTAGACCAAAGGAAACCCTCAGGCAGGTAGTGGACAGCGTAAACCAAATCACAGCATGTGCGGATGGACAGCAGGAGAAGCCCTCGTTGTTGAATAAGAATTCTATCCATTGCAACCCTAAAATTCAGAATAAGAAACAATAACACAAAAACATTTAAAAAGCACTTGGGGGGTAATGAATTACACTTACTGAATATCAGCATCAGCACTCCTCAGGCACTTCTTATGCTGCTCTAGGAGTGTAAGGCTTCGTAAAGCTCTGGGTAGCAACAAAAATTTTGAAAAAAAAATTAAGAATAAGCCACGAGGAGAAAGAAATGAGGGGAATATAGATTCACACAAACAAGCACATACTTCATGAGTGCAAGGTAAAGCGACATCACCCAACACACTGTGCTGGCATTGTCCCAGGGATCCGGATTCACTGGTATAACTTTGCGCTCAGCAAACCACGCAACTTGCTCCAAAGGGTAGAAAACCACATCGAGGACACAGCTTATCCTCCCAATCAATTTCAGGTATTTGTCTTTCTCCTAAAAAAAGAGAGAAAGAAAAATATTTTACATATCTTGCTACTACAACACTATCTACTTTAATGGAAAGGAAACCTACTTACATTTCTTCCAAACTTGTAAGAGAGCACATATTTAAAGACTGACACATAATCCAAGAACCTGAGTATGGTACGACAATTGCTGATTTCTGAGCTGACCAACTTCAGATCATGAATGCTTTTTGATGACTGTGAAAATCCAGTTGCAAACTTTAAAGAATAGCATATAGCTTTAAGAAACTTATCTCGACCGCTGTAAGTGTCAAGGTACTCATCCAGCCGGTCCAACAATATGCTGTTTGCTGGGCTCATCGTGAACTTTGAACAAATTCGAAACACAGGGAAGTCAACCTCAGTTCAGCATGGGTTTGACTTTTAGCTGCTGAAAAATCGCATGGCAAGGATGGTGGAGTGCCTCGGTTGAGTTGTCAAAGTCCACAGTGACCCAAATCCATTCTTTCTTAACCTAGTATTCAAACAATCCACGAACACAAATCCTGTATCATCACAACAAGAGCAGCCGACAAGATTTCTCCTCACTGTAAATAACTATCGTGCGTTATTCGCAGTCCAGTGTTTGCAGGGAAATCCTTAACCGAGCAAGGCGAGCCTGGTATTTTGTGAAGCAACAATCTACTGCGGGCGATGGTGATTTGAAATAATGCGACGGTCGTCAGTTCGCTCATCGTAGAAAGCATTCAATGTACGTATCTGCTCTTTGGACGCAGCGTGCGGTGAATGAGTAGCTCGTGGTCGTACTTGACGTTTGGTGATTGTTGTGGTTACTGTCAGCAGCGTCAAAATGAATCAGTAAAACGACGTCACTCTTTTTCCAACGGAGAATTATGTTGGAAAACGTCGTTGGGAGGTAAGATTGTAAGGAGGCAATCTATTTTCCTGAGTGCGACGCTGCCTTTTGTTCCCCTACGCTGTTAACCTCTAAATGCTGCAGAAGATTGTGCACATATTTCACTACGCTCTATCCGACCTGCATTTATAAAAATAAAATGGAATATGGTTTGAAAGCACTTTTTCATTTAATAGAGGCCAAACTCTTATCATTGGAAATTCGTCGCACCATGACCTATGGAAAGTGTCATTTCCTTTGTTTTTAACATGCCATGATTTTTTTCAGGATGTTTCGGAATGCAGCAAGAAATGCCCAACAACGCTCTTCTCCACCACGAAAAGATGATAAAGAGCCCCCTCCTTTTCATGAAACCCACCAATCAAACACAGCAGAAATTGAGGTTCGTAATGGCTATCATCCAGCTGGCCAAACTAAAGGGATGTTGTAAAGATTTAAATTGAAAATGATTTTTCTGTGTTTTTCTAATGATCTAGATTGACAATTCTTCCGCTGTTTTGAAGAACATCTCATCTTTACTCTCAAACAAAGTCCTGTGTGATGTGTGTCTTGTTGTTGGAGGAAAGGAGTATACAGCTCATAGACTTATATTATGTGCTTCTAGTGAGGTCTTCCGGGTAAGGTTTATAGCAGTACATATTTTAACAGGAAAAATTCTGCCTTGTGTGCCTCGTGCTGAAATGAAATTTTTTAAAGCTAATGTTGGTTTTCTGGATTTAGATTATGCTTATGAACCCACAGTGGACTGAGTGCAAGGAGTCTCGTATTGTGCTAGGGGAAACACCAGCATGTGCCGACGTATTCGACCGTTTTCTGCAGTATTTCTACACTGGTCATATTTTTGTTGATTCTCAGTCAGTTATGCCAATACTGACTCTGGCTGACAAATATAATATTAAGGTATTGTATCTTGGAGCTGAATTGTGGAATATTTTCAATAGTGACATGATTGTAATTTTTTAAATAGGATCTCACTCAAGTATGTCAAGAGTATATGTACCAACATGTTCAGTATGCTGCAGTAACAAATCAGTTGGTTGCATGGCATCATTATACATTAGCTTGCGGGCACACAAATGTTGCTAAGGTATTTCTCCTAGATATGTGGAAACAGTGATAGACCATACATTGATATTATTATTAAATATAATATGCTTCTTTAATTCCAGAAATGTGAAGATTTTATCAAATGGAATTTGCAGCTTCTTGCCTACACACAGGATTTCGGGAACTTCGAACCCGAAATTCTTATTAGCATAATTCAGCAGGATGATTTAGTTGTTGTTGATGAAATGGCGTTGCTTGAGTGGGTAACAATTGCTGTGGATTATGTAATTGCTGTAGTAATGCAAACGGTAATTTAAGAAATTTCATATTTTAAAATTTTTCTTTAGGTATGTTATATGCTGGATAAATCATCAAAGAGATGCTCTTTTTGCCGAAGCTGGTTACATCATGGATGAAGATACTGCAATGTGTGACATTGATGTCAATACACGAACTGCAGTGAACAATCAAATCAAAGAGTTAGTTTGTAAAGTTGTAGCCCACATTCGATTTCCTATGATGACACCAACTCAATTAGCAAGTTTACTGATTCAACCCTTGGTTCAAGAATTTAAAGAGTTTTTTGTGGAGCGTATGACCATAGGCATGTCCTATCATGCAGGTGAGTGAGCTGCATAGTCATAAGATGTCTTTGGAAAATGTTCTGCAAATTTGAAAATTCACATTTTCTTCTTCTAGGCCACAAGGACCGTGTAGAGCAAGTGTGTATTCACGATGAAGCAGGAATGTCATTGTTTACGCCAAGACTTTACACATCTGAGTGCTGGTCGATGCTACTCCCTGTTGAAAACTATTCCTTTCTCCCACCATATCAGTTAAGAAGCCATGTGTTTTCGTCACATGCTGCCCTTGCTGACTATAAGGGCAATGAAACTTGTGAGTGGGTTGTAGATATCTATCCAAAGGGAGTTTGGTTCCAAAAATTTTACTCCATAGTATGGCAAGGAATGGTAAGTTTGAATAGCACTAACACAATCATATATGTCCATTACATTTTGGTTAAGCTGTGGTTATTTTGTAGGAGGAAGTTCCAGAAGTTGTTCTTCGGACTGTAAGAGTATCTATTACTTGTAAAGAGCCACCTACAGAAAGAGATGGGGACATGCGAGTAAAAGTTGGTATTCTTGTACATGGTGTCAAGGATGGAGTTGAACATGTCATGCGCACAGTGGTGTGCACACATCGGTTCAACAGTGAAAACAAGGTAAAATCGCTTTCCTTATATGTCAATGTCAGCTATCCAGGGTATTTCACAAATTTGACGTTAAACAGTTCTTTTGTATGGTCTTCCAATTTTTTAAAAACAATGTGAATGTAATCTAATCTTTTTTTACTGACTGGCAGGTATTGAACTTGGATGATGTCGTATCATTTGATAAATTGAATCGAGATTTGGCCCCCTCAGCCAATGGTGGTGCTTCCCAATCACATTCTCCATCAGCATCTACCTCTTGTACTAACACCAGTGTTGGTGTACCACGGCCGTCTCCGTACCTTGTAGGACCTAATCGAGATGTCCTCAAAATTCATGTAGTAATTGCACCCATGGAACAAGTGTGCAGGACCTCTCTCCTCCTGTGTCGCAACAGAAACAAATCAAAGAAAAATCTTGGTAGAGATAAGATTTAGATAGAGGCCAGACCCATTGACTGATCTCCAATATTTCTCAAGGCAAAACTGTTCTCTTTTAAATTGTAATGTGTTAAGTGTCGTACCTAGCTTACATATTCCAGTAATGCAGTTTTGTCACTTTGCATTGGCCACCTCCCTTTTGTCTGGAACTGGGGACAAACTGGTCTGAAAGTGAGTGCGAGAAACAATCATAATGTTATGCTATTTTCTCTCTCTTTTTTAAACATTTGATTTTTCTGCAAGTATGTACTGTGTACTTTGTGCCAAAATGTCACTGTACTGTGTGTACTGTGTTAAAGTCATAAATTGACCAACTTTCTCCAAATTCGTTCAGGTCTTCAAGTTACACACCTGTCTTATTGTATAGCAATGTAACATTGTTTTACTCCAGAATTATTGTTTATTATATTTTGAGTTTTTTCCATTAGAAATATAGACCTACAGCAGAAATTGTAGAACTCTTTGGGCTGTGATAAAGTATGGGAAAAAATATATGTTTACTTTTAGTTCTGTCTCTTTTTTCCTGCTTAAGTCCCTGAGTTACCCCCGACCGGAGATACCCCCTGTAATTTTTGCACTCCGAGGGTTTGCCGGGGGGTTGCCAAATAGTGTACACATCACATTCATATCAGAATGTAAATTCAAGGGAAAAGAGCCGACACATTTGAATCAAAATATTAATTCAATCAGATC
Organism: Megalurothrips usitatus; assembly: GCA_026979955.1. Classification (NCBI taxonomy): domain Eukaryota; kingdom Metazoa; phylum Arthropoda; class Insecta; order Thysanoptera; family Thripidae; genus Megalurothrips; species Megalurothrips usitatus. The sequence continues at coordinate 8,651,264 of CM049605.1, forward strand.
ATAGCGTCTAGATATGAGCAAAGTAACGTGTGGTGCAAGTTGTGCTGTTTCGATATGAATGTGGTGTGTACACTATTCAGCAAACCCCCGAAGTGCAAAAATTACAGGGGGTATCTCCGGGACTTATCCCTTATTAAGCTTAGTTTATTTATTCCATGCATTTTGTTAATGTCTCCTTAGATAACAAAGGGCTTTGAAAAAAAAAAGAGTTGGTTTTGAACTGGAAATGTTTATTTCTGGCACATACATTCAGAATGAGCACATTCTTGGAAAAACATGAAGTGTGGGAGAGGGAGTGAAAATCAAATTGTGCCCACTACAAACATAACGTGAAGTACACCCAGAAAACAAGGTACTCAAAACACCATAGAATAAATTGTATTTGGTTTCAAGCCTAGGAACTACTAGCATACTGCTATACTGGGCAATGAGTCTGCATTTCCTAGAAAAGCTAACAACACATTGCCAACTACATAGTTGGCAGAGCGTAACAACAGATTATTCATAACTTGCGGTTTCAAAAACCATTCAGGACACTTCACAGGGGTGAATACACTCGCAGTACAAAAATTCAGAGTCAGGCAAAGTAGCAACGGTGGTCAGGTAATTCTCAGTGCAGTTACACACTGCCTTTGACTAGTGGACAATTACAAACCTTCCTATAAAATGACTAACAAAGAAGGCAAAAGTGCATCAAAACCCAACTACCTCTCAACAAGGCAAATGGTAATATCAAATACATTTTTGTAAAAATTAAAAATAGTGATGATTAAAAAAACTGATTTATAACCAGTTGGTTTGCTGTTTTTGTTTCATTTTTCCCCTAGGATATCAAATTTTGGCACATCTTTTGATGTAATTTTTTTTTAACACCTGGATTCTAGATAATCAAAGAAAACCTGGAGCAGGTATATCTCACAGCTCAAAGGGGCAGAGTGAAAAAAAAAAAAATTAGAAAAATTGTTGCCGCCAGGCTAACATCTGTCCAAGTTTCAAAAGGTTAACATGAAACTTTACGACAATAACATTGCCCTACCAGTATCTTTACAAAATAATACTTCTAGTCATAGATGTTTCACATTATAGAGGAAGGATGAGCAAAACTTACTTTCCATTAGCCTTCCTTGTAGGATAACACACTGTAACTTAATCAAATCTAAGTCAAATGTTTAATTTTAAAACTGTACTCTTTCATTCCTCTACTTGTTCAAAAATTGACAAACATGGCATCTCATCAGTCTATCTATCACTCATCCATATCACATACAAGATAAACACAAATACGGTTGAAACCAGGACATACTTGTGTTGGAGTTCGAAATCAAGGTAAAATATAAAACATGACAAATAATAGCCCCCACACGATGCACAAACAAGTACTAAGTGTTGAAAAGGGAATGTATGTGAACAATTGGAACAACCACGATTATATACCAACAAAGAATTACTAAAACAAGGTACATAACTCCAGGAAAGCACACAAGGGCTGTTCTACATTACAATTATTTCTGGTCCTGTATCAAATTTAACATGCACAAATGGAAAACAAGCAATCCTTAACAATTAATAAAAAATATTTTTTTTAATGTCACCACAAAGTTTAGATGACTATTTCATGTCATTAGACATTTTTAAATAGATGACAAATCATGTCAGGATTTTGGAATACACTTCCATTTAGAGTAAAATGACCTACATGGTGTACATGAAAGTTTTATAACAAAGGGGGAAGACACACCTACTGGAGTAGGAAATCAGAGGTTCACACAGACAGAACTTGCATACGATTTTGCAAGTGAAGTCAGTCTCAAAGGAAATGAGTACATTGGGCCCAAATACCATAAAGACTTCACACAGGACAGAAAAAAAATATGTTATTTTCATTCCTACTTTCGCAAACCTACATGAAGACTCACAGGCTCTGGCTCTTGTAAGATGTTGAAGTAGATATTCGTCTGCAACACCAATAACCCATTTCTTTGGGTGCAAAGTATTTGCAGATACATAAGGCAGACCAAACTCACTGATGCAGTATGGGGGCCAGTAAGTACAATTAATATCACAGGATCCCCAAGGCGCCCAGGATTATCAATGTTTTGCAAACAAACAATAACTACCTAAAGAATTAAAATTAATGATTTCAAAAACAAAAAAATAATAAATTTGAAGGAATGTTTGACTAACCCTTCTGTTTACCCATGATAAAGGAAATCAAAACTTGCACACCCAGAACCCACACACAATACTTGCAAGAGCAGAACAACAGCAAAATCAAACTGATGTTGTCTTTTTTACCTGAGCAAAATTATTCTAATGGACTGAATGTAAAAGTTCCTCACAAAGACTTGTCAAGAACAGGACTAAAACCTAGCATAAAATATTGATAACAAACAACCAACGTCAACTAAATTAATCAGAGGAGAGGCCAACGCATAACTAACAAAATAAATACAATAAATCAAAACACATTATTTGTGAAATTCAAGAGCAAACAACAGATTTTAAAACAGCAGAGAAAGAGGTAAAGAGGACAAAGCTAATAAACATTTCTTCAGCCATCTCATTTCATAAAGTTGTTTGGTAACTAAAGTTTGATCAACAGCCCAGCGAACAGATGACCCACCATCCAAAGCCTGATGCATTAAAATAAAAAGCTAATTTCAGAGCTAATTTTTTTCTTCATTTAACTGGGTGATGCAAACTCAAGCAGTAAAACTTCCTGAATAACTTGTGAGGAAGAGATCCAAAACTCAAGAGTGTGTTCCATCCACTTCAATTAAAACCAATATTCTTCAACAGCAATCAATTCAAATTGGGCATCATCACATTAAAAATCCATGCCAAAAAATTGGTCTTTACACAAACAGCCAAAGGAGGTAGGAAATTACATTTCTCAAGCATAAAATTGTAACATCTACATACAATAAAAAATATGTTTAGCAGCTTTTTTACCGGGCAGAGAGTATTTTTGTTCCTCTTTTTCTGAAACACTGGTGGGACAACATCAGTAGGTGCCACATGACGTTTAAAAACCAAAACCTAAGTCCAGTCACGCTGGAGAATCAATTCATGCTCCAATCAAGTATCTAGGGAACAAATTCATATCTGCGTAGTCGTGAACAATCTGAAAATTACAACCAGAAATACGGAATGAGAAGAAATTGAGAGTTCTTAAAGAAAAGACTAATGAAACATACCTCCAAAAGGTGCTGAGCAGTCAGCATTGGAACTTCAAGGGAAAACCCCAAGTTTTTCAAGCGAGAACCATCAAGGTATAAGTGCTTATTGTAGAGGAGCTCCTGGTCCATGAATGGAGTCAACGGGGTGTTCTCTACTCCACTTGAGCAGCAAGCCTCGGCCCAAGGAGCCATGTGCTTGTCGTTGCCTTCCTCCACAACACTGCTCATGTCAGCCTGGAATTTACTTGTGTTAATTCAAGTTCCTTTTGGTAATTCAGATATTTCACGTTGATCTGTTGTACCAGTGAAGTTAATCATACCTTGCACATCATAGAAAGAGCTTGACCATAATAATCATGGCTGATGCCAAATATGTCAGAGATCAGGGTGCTAATCAAGCCCTGGGTCGAATCACCATCATCTACCACATTGAATATTTTACCCTTTGAATCATCCCTAGAAGCCAGCAGCCAGATCGCACGGCAGACATCCTTGACATGCACTGTGTTCAAGTGCAAGTCAGCAGTCCACAAGAGCTTCATCACTTCATTAAGATGTTTATATACAGCCCCAATTATGAGACGGGGTGCTACAGGAACAGAGAAATTCAGCAACATTTGATCATGGTGGGAGGACGCAGCTGCCCAAAAATGAAAGTGACAGCACGTAGCAAAGACTCATTAAATGAGAGGATAGCACCTACCCAGTCCCTGTCGATCTCCTATTCCATAAACAATCGCAGGACGAAGCACACAGAAATTCAGACCAGCAATTTCTCCAAGCTCTTTTTCCACGGTCAATTTATAACGAGCAACCGAAGTCCATGGGTCAGATGTGCTATCTTCATTGTGAGGGGCCTTGTCACTTGATGCCATATGTCCACTAGACAGCTCAACAAACATCTTGACATTGTGCTTTGCTGCTTCACCAGCAACATTCAATGAGAGCTTCACGATTCCTTCCTTGTACACAGGGTCAGTCTGCCCAGGTTTTGTCTCACAAGCACAGTTGACCACATAGTCCCATTTCAGCTCCTCTGTAGCAAATGCTCCCTGACAAGATGCTAAAAATAAAAATTATTCGCATTTGCATTAATAATGCAATAGTTTTGTATGCATTTAAATTGGCAGCTGATATATATTTTTTAGAAAGATAATTACAAGGTATTATCAGATTCGCACTGCGAAACTCAACACGGGGGTCCTCAAAAATCTTCTTGTGATGGGAATTGAGCCATGCGGTTTGAGGAGGGACCTTGTCAACTACCCTCACATGAGACACTAGATCATTTTCAATCACGTAAGTGACAAAATTGCGCCCAATAAAACCACAGCCTGGAACAAATGAGCACAAAACCACTTATATATCAACAGGTGAAGAAGAATTTCAAAAGAAAAGGAAGATTTTGAAGATGAATCTGCAACAATTCAGCTGCTATATTTTTATGGAAAAATACAAATGTGTCAAAGAATACTGCATGACTAGGTCTCAATCCAATTTCAATAGAACAAAATGAAGTTTCTCTCAGCAGATATAAACTTCTTATACATACGAAAAGCTTGATAACATACGATGCAGCTAGCAAAGTTCTCAACAAGAAGTCTGAATCAACTCGGTCGTCACGCGTAAACAACGACAAACTATGAATATTTCAGAAAACTCCATAATCCTGTTTATTCAGGCAGAAAACTAAGGTCCCGCCATGGGAGTTGACACCTGACACAACAGGAACAGGCACTCCCTCCGAAACCCTTATTTGAACACGTACCAGGGCAGAATATAGAATTTGCTGCCCTTCAAATTCACCTACCTCCCAAGACAATAACGCAGGGTTTGGAGGATGAGCTATTGGCTGTGGCCATGACGGCAAAATGTGAAGTTTGACAAGTGTTTAATGACAGGACAGTGGTTGAGCTTTCACTGCGTCCAACTGCAAATTCATTATTGCCACTAGTGGGGTGACCTGCAAATAGCTGGCACAGCCACGTTGTAAACACTGTCTGCTTGCGTGCACCACAGAGTAAGACGAATAAAAGAAGGCAGTGAAAAAGACACAAACATTAAACATGGCCTCAAGTCTAATAGAAATTTTGTCCGTTTTCGTTATTTTAGCTTTACCGTTTCTCTATGAAACGAGTAGGTCATTCCGTTACTATTTTAAATTTTTCGTCTACTATGCGCTCGTGATGTTCGTAGCCGTTTTCGTGATACCCATCATGGCATTTCGCGCGGGGGACGTGACGAACCTACTGTGAGTATTTCGACGGTTTCTCTGGATGTCTCTTAATCAACTCTGCAGCGATGCCCGCCAATATTGGTCCTCCGTCTGAAATAACTCTTGGGCACAAACTCATCGCGAAGCGAATGCGCCAGTAGTCATTGCTGTCAAACGTGACCTGGGGTCAGACATTTCGCTTGTAACCCCACTTGGCACCGGTGGTCATTTTTCTTTCAAAACCACCGTTTTTCCTTGGTTTAAGAACAAATCCAAGTTTCCCACATATTTCAATTCTGTGTTCTCAAAGAGGTTGGCCCCGATTAAAAAAGCAAACAAACTTCCCCCTCTGCCTTTATGTATGTCAATGGATTAGTACTTTATTTTAAATTTCATGAGTATATTTGTGCATGATTTTTTCACCCTTGCTGGTTGCACTCTTGCAAATATCCATTTTTTTAATTATTTTGTAGTTGCCTGTAAACTTGTAGTGGCTGGCTGATTTTTAATTCCTTTTAAATGTTGTCATACATCTAATTTTTTTTTTTCTGATAGAAATTTTAATTTGGGAAGAATTGCAGTTGTTTGTGGTGCAAATGCAATGTTCAAAATCACAATCTTTGGGTTATTTCTTCTGTTTAGCATTATTTTTTTAACCATGCAGTGTAGAGTTTACTTTCACAAATGTGATTGTAAATGGACTTTTTTACATCTGCGTGTCTCCGTGATTCCAGAAAGCAGTTCAACATGTTGGGGTCCGTGATACAACCCAGTGTAAGGTTTTCAAAACTATCCTAAAACTAACTGCTTTGCTCTCAGCAGAACATTTTTATGTTTTAGTATGGAACTGTGGAATGTTTCTTCCATGCACCCAGAGGTCAGCTGTGTTATTGTTAACCTGCTTTAATTGCCGAGGTGTTGGTTTGGGGCAGTTTGGGGCTCTCAGGTTTCGGTTGTTTAAATTTCAAGAACCTGTCCCAAGCATTTTTTTTTTTTTTGCTGGAATGATGCGGTGCTGCTGCGGTGATGCTGGAAATTCAGGATGTGCATTTTGAGTTTGGAGGCTGTGGCTTTGACTGGTTTGGTGCCTGTGTTTGTTTGCCCTGCTTAATCCCTGCCATGTCCGGCGGGCGGGTATCTGTGACGTTGGAACGACTGCGACTGTGGCAGTAGCATGCACGCCCCCCCCCCCCCACTCCTTTTCGCATCTTGCATCGCTGTCCCCCAACCCCCACCCCCACCCCCCGGGCCCGCGCCCACGCTCTTTATGAGCCGAAACTCGTTTTCGCGGTGAATCAACAGGTTCCTCCCCCGGGCCGTCGCGTCGTCGGGTCGGGGCCTCCAATGCGAGGCACTGCACTGTTTCCACTAGGCGTCTCGCCTCGCGCCCCAGAAAAACGTAATGTCGCGCACCTAAAAGCGGCGCCTAGCACGTGCCCATACCTGCCTATGGCTGCCTGTATCGTGCCTGCTAGGCGAGCGGAGGCACGTTTCTTTTCCCTTCGAACTACTTCGCCGCGGCCGCCTCTCCCAGAGCGCCCGTCGCCTCTCTGTAGCTGCTTACAGATTACCCGTGTGGGAACCCCCTCCAGGCATTAACATCTCAATAGCGCCTCAACCCGCCGCGGCCGGTGTTTACTCTTGTGCTAAGAGGCCCGTGTACGAGTCCTCGTCATTTTTTTCCCTCTCAAAAATGTGTCCTCATCGTGTCAACATGAAGCTTCATGACCTGGCGTGCAGTACCCTGCCTCTATCTGCCCCCGGATCCGAATCTGATACCTCCCCGGCGTTTCCGGTGACGCGTTCCCGCCGTGTGTCAGATGGGGCAGCGCGCGGCCTCGCGGGCTTTCGCTCCTCCCCGAGCCCGCGTCAGCGGACCCCCGCCGTCCAAGGACACAATAATGGCGGGGAGATTGGGCCTAATACCCACTATCCGCACCCAAAATCTTCCAGGGCGCATCCGCCGAAACCAGCCGGTCCAAAACATTCCGCCTGGGCAAAAGTCAAAGACCGCGCCCGGCACGCTCTTTTTTTTCTATCATTTAAAAAAAAAGGTAGGCCGGGCCGCGCTTTTATTGGCGTCCCGCAATTAACTAGTCGGTGGGTTCACGGAGCATTTTATTTTTCGGGTCCGGGATCGCGCGTCCCGCGGGACGTCCCAGAAGCGAGCGGTCGGCACAGCGCGTGCCTACGGCGCCATCTTGATTTCGACGGCTGGAGATTGATGGGTTTACGAAGGGTCCTACAGGACGCCCTCACCTCCGGAACTTCTGGTTGTCCGCGGAGCCTCTGACGACATAAACGTTTCCGCTCGTAAACCCAGAGTGCGAGAAACGTGGAGGAAGCCCCGCACACCTTTTATCCAATAAGCCCATGACATGTCTGAGCTCGCCAGCCTGCCCATGGCTCGTAGCGATTGCTCGGTGACTCATGCCGTGTTTTGAGACCGAAAAAAAAAAAAAGGTTTCGGACGGCTGCTGGATGAAAGGTCCATTCGGCTGCCTATTCAAGGACACTCCGTGCAGCTCCGGCGCAGTGCTTTTCTCGCTTAAAAAATATTTTAAAAAAATAATTTAAAAAAGGCTATTAAAAAAAAGATTTTTTTAAAGCAACACCACTTGGCCCCATTGTTTCTTCAAAGATAAGAATCTAGATGACTATGGATGATTTCGCTGCGGCTCGCACACGCGCGCGCTGTGTCTTAATGCGAGGATCTAGGATTTTCCGTTCTCTTCCCACCAGTTGTTTACGTTTTTTCTTTCATAATTTTTTGGGGGGAATGGTTTTGTTTGTGCGGGGAAAATGCCCGGATTGTGTGTGGCCTTTCTGCTTCCTCGTGCGGCCGCACACCGAAACGAAATCCAATTGGCCATAATTTCGTCGATTTTTTTTTAGTTTGGTCGAGACGACATTCGAAATCAGCTAATACGTAAATAATCATTAGGACTCAAACTTATAATGTTAGTGAAATCGATATTTTTTTTTACAAACAGCGCGGTTTTGTGGCGTTGTTGTTCCCAGTCAAAGATAGACTGACCCGGGGCCGGGTCTAGGCCAGGTCAGGCCAGGCTAGGCCAAGGGGCTGCGGCGCCAGCATCGGTCTAGTCGATCGGTTGCTGTGAAAACTGCATGAGGGCGGGGGCGGGGGGCGGGCGGGCAGGACGAGGGTGTGTCCGCGTCGGGAGCCAATCCGGGCCCGAGCACGGCCGTGGCCGCCGCTATGCGAACGCTCTAGGAGCGCACCCGATAAGCCAGCCGTCCTCTGTCGCTGCTGCCCCCGCGACCCCGCTGGCGTCATCTTCAAAAAACAATCTGTACAAAAGCGCGGGAAACGTTCGGTCCCGTGTTTGTGCTCCCCTGGAAGCGGGCGGCGGGGCCCCACGGTATCTCCCCTCAGTACTGTACATCATGTTCAGGGGGAAGCGGGGTGCAAACTGGAAGAAAATGTACCCAGAAAAATGTCAGAAAGTTTTGTCTGTCTGTCTGTCTGTCTCTCTTTCACACACTCTCTCACTTTCTCTCTCGATGTCATTTTATGTTTTTTTTCTCGACCGTCAAGACGTCGGTGAGGCCGCCGGTCTGACCTGGTCCCGGTGCTCGTTTCCCTTATTCAAATTTGGCACTCGCGCGCGCGCGCGCGCCATTCGATTGTTTTTTTTTTTTTAATTTCCCGCGCTGAGGTGTCGCCCGTCACAGTGGGGGCATCAAACATTACAACAGGTGGTCTACGGGTCTACGCTTATCAGCTGCCCCAGTAGCTGCAGCGGCGGCAGCTGCGGCAGCTGCGGCCCCAGCTGAGCCGCACGCGGCGGCCCACGCGGTCGGGACTCGGCGGGACCCGCCCCTTATCGCACGGTACACACAATACTTTTTCATTTCGTACATCGGGAAGAGGAAGAGAGAGAGAAAAAAATCCGAGGTGATCGCCCTGACTAAATATGTAAAATGTTCGGAGGGATGTAAATAAAAGAGACGGGAAGTAGAGAGGTGTCGGTGAAGTTGTGACCTAAATCCATGATTTAAATAAAATTTAAAAAAACTTTTGATAATTCTTTTTTTTTTTCAAAAAGAGCACCCATTCCGTGTACGAGTTACCGAGTGCGTGTGTGTGTGTATGTGTGAGGGCGTCCAGCCGTTGGCATGACAGGGGGGGGGGGGCGCCGGGGGCGGGGGGGCGCTGCCGGTGCCGCCGCCGGTGCACGGCTGCCGGGGACTCACAGCCGGTCCGACGTCCCGCCGCTCCGGTCGGGTCCCACAGGGCTCCTAGCCTGGCAGCCGCCGCCGCCGCCGCCGAGGTAGCCGTCGAGGCCCCCGTCGAGGCCTCCGCCGGGGTTGGACACCTCTCTGAGGTTCGCCCCTCGCGACAGCTTGTCTGAAGCCCCCCCGCCGCCGGCCGCCGCCGCCATGCAGCTGTCCATGACACACGAGTTCGACGTGGGCGTGCTCCTGGCCGGGCCCTGCCTCGCGGCCGCCCTCCTCTTCCTCAGCAAGACGTTCCGCTACTACCTCAAGTACACGCTGTACGTGGGCCTCGTGTCCTGCGTGGCCGTCGTGCTCATACCGGTCTTCGCGTTGAGGCCCTTCAACGTCCTCAACCTGGTGTGAGTACTCCGGGGCAGGCCGGCCCGCACGCCACGCGCAGCTGCCCACGCGCCGGCCGCCGCTAGCCGCAGACGCGCCTCACGACCAAAATTGAGTTTGTTTCTTTGTTTTTTTTTTAAGGAGCTGCTTTGCCAGTTTGTTGTGGAAACAAATTAAACTGGAGCGTGTAAATCCGTTATCGATGTAGTAAATCCCTTATCGGGGAGGAACGCCCCGCTTCGGAAGACGTAACGCGCGTGTCAATCTGATCTTAGCTCTGCAAACGAGCGCTTGCGTTATCGTCTGTGTTTTTGGTGCAAAACAAACAAAAACTAAGAATTTTTTTTTCGGTTTTTGACTGATTTTGGGGGCACACCGTGGGCCTTGTGAGGCGCCGGCGAGTGCGTTTCGATACGGTACTACTTTGACATCCGTCGCTATTTTATTCCGGCAGAAGCGTGGCCGATCCTAACCAATTGTATTAACAAGTCATACTCGTATTTCCCCCGTTTCTCCTCACTCGTATTTCTTTTTTTTTGTTTTTTTTTGTGTGTGTGTCAGAGAGAGAAAGAGAGAGAGAGACAGACAGACAGACAGAGAGAGAGAGCGGGTAGTGACAGCAGGGCCGCGTCTCTCCACTCGAATGGACGGCGGTCGATCTGTCCTGCCTGTAGGGTACCGCGTTGTGTCGCCTCAATTGACGAGTGTTTGGCTCGAAGGATGGTTTAAAAAACAGTAGGGGCCGGGGGGGGGGGGGGGAGTCCCTTGTGCGCGCTGGGCCGCTGGCGCTGGGCTGGCTCGTGCCCAGCAGGGGCACCAACGTAACTGACCCTGTGCGCGCGCGTGCCGAGGCTGTGCGACGTTCCCCCCGGGGCTGGCCGTTGGCAGCGCTGGCAGACGTGCGCCCGCCATGGGCCGCCATGGACGCCATGGGCATGCAGCGCAACTGCAGTCCCATGGAAGCGACGGGGGACCGTCACCAAACTAGGCTGCAAGGAAAATTCAGACTTTAAAAAAGTTACAAAGTTTCGAACCTGTTTTAGCAAAAAAAAATACTTTAGGTTTTTAAAAATGTATCGAAATGTTATAGAAAGATAGTTGTTTAGAAAAAAGCAAGAATAAAAAAAGTTAATGGAAGTTACGGATGGAATTTCGCCAGGCTTATCACGCGCTGGCCCCCACATCGACATGATTTTTTTAAAATTTCTCCTTCATTTTTTTTAGCGGCCACATGTGCGCGCACAGGGCCTCATAGTGTGTGTACTCGTTGGCCTTGAGGAGTGCTCCCATCCGTCATTAGTTTCCAAGACTTGAACACTTACAAAGACTTGCATTCGTAATGAAAGCGGCGTCCGCTCCCACGAGCGTTCGCTTTTATTTCGCTTTTGGGAAAAGACGCAACGCCGCCCCCTCCCCCTAATGCAGTCCGTGACGCTCGGCCGAAAAACTCCCTATTCATACTTTTAGCGCTGCGCGGACGGTTTGAGGACAGCGGGGCCTTCGTGGCTCCGCGTCTCTGTCGCACCCGCCGGGTGCTCCGTAAGAGAGCGACAGAGAGGCCCCAGCGAGCGGACACTGTGCTCTGCCGCTAGAAAAAAAAATAGTCGTGATAACGATAAGGGTTCACGCGGGCCGGCACGCGGGCCGTCCGCTGGGCTCTGTCACGCGGGCCGCCCGGCGGGTAGGCACTGCCGCCGGGCACGGCCGCGGGGCGGGCTGCCTACCCGTCCGCTCGCAGGCGCTGGCACGGGCGCCAAGCACCCCGGCCTCTCCTCCCCCGGAGCTCTCCGGGCCTCTTGAAATTGTGCTGCCCTGTCACGGGCAGGGGCTCGGCGGGGGCTCGGCTATGAATAGCGCCACGCTCCGGGGCCCCGCGGGGCTCCGTGGGGCCCCGCGGGGCCGCGGGGGCTCCGGTGTCCGCGCCGTTCCGCCCCGCCGATCGACCGGAGGCCGCCGGATCCTGGTCGCGACGCCCCGGGGCCCGCCGCTCGCCCTTCTCTGCGACACTCGCGGCGGACTTGCTCCCTTTGTCGTGTTCAGTGCCCCCCCCCCCCTCCCCCCTCCAACTTGTTATTTTTTTGTTGTTTGACCTCGGCACTTCCACAGTCCGACCGGCCGTGCGGCGGTGGCGGTGGCTCTGCTTTAATTTTAGGGAGAAAGCGTGGGAGTATGAGAATGGCCGGCGCGGGGCGGGCCGGCGTGCGGCCTTCCGAACGCTGTCTCCGTCACGCTCCCGGGCTGCTCCGTAAGGGAGCGACAGAGAGGTCCGAGCTGACGGTACGCACGGACGCCGCGCTTCTGTTGCAGCCTGGCCTCGGCGATCTGCAAGCACATCTCCAGGCTGATCGGGCTGCGGTGGACGCTGCGCGGCGGACACCACCTGGAGAAGCAGCAGGCGTGTGTCATCGTGGCCAACCACCAGAGCTCGCTGGACATCCTGGGTACGGCACGGCGCCTCTTAAACATAACAACCACAAAATTAAATCATTATTCTTTTTACTTTATTTATTTTTTTAAAAAATGTACGACACCTGTTAAACATAACAACGACAAAATAAAATGATTATTTATTTTATCTAATTTTTTTTAAATGTAAGTGTGACGTTGTGATAATTGTGTGTCCTCCGTGCTCCAGGCATGTTTGAGATATGGGCGGTGATGAGGAAGTGCACCGTCGTGGCCAAGAGGGAGCTGTTCTACGCCTGGCCCTTCGGGCTCGCTGCCTGGCTCTGTGGGCTCATCTTCATTGACAGGCTCAACTCGGGAAGGGCAAAGGATGCCATCAATGCCGCTGCTTCCTTCATTAAAAAGGATAAGGTTTGTACTGTACGCTCAAGGTTTTAGAATTATGTTGTCAAGAGAAAAACTTACAAAGCTCCTTTTGAATTTCATGTGCAGATCAAGCTATGGATTTTCCCTGAAGGAACAAGGAAAAATACAGGGGAAATCCATCCATTTAAGAAGGGAGCATTTCATGTTGCTGTTAGTGCACAGTTGCCAATTCTTCCAGTTGTCTATTCTCCTTACTACTTTCTTGATGATGGACGTCGTACTCTCGACAGTGGTCAGTATTCATACCCAACTCTTCATTAGCATCAACTCTTGTTTTTAAAAAATTATGTTTTTGAATCAACTTTCTAATTATAGATGCTTAGTTCTGACAACTGTAACCCCTTTTCTTTTTTGATGATATCCATTCTCAGACATATCCTTTGGGTTTTACAGGTAATGTTATAATTTCTGCCCTGCCTCCCATTTCCACCGAGGGACTGACAATGGATGATGTAGACACACTGATGCAGAAAGTTCATGAAACTATGGTTGATGAATTCAACAAGATGACCAGAGAAGTGAAATTAGATCTGCTGCCTCCACTGCACAGTACTGGTTTAAAAACCAGTTCATAATTTACATTTGAAGGTGTCTTCACATTGTTCAATGGTTGACAGCAACATAGCTATAAGCATATGTTTTTTATGCTTTTTATCTTAATAATGTTGCCTAATATTTCAACTATCAAATTATGGCTGTTATTCATTGGTGGTGTCATGGGAATCCCAAACATGTTTGCCAATCCCCCTCTTTGTACTTTCAAGGAAAGTTTTTCTTTTTCTTCTTTTTTTTTTTTTTTTTTTGTAGGGAGGGAGGGAAAGAACATAATTTCTAAGCTTAATGGGTTTTATCTTATTTTCTTTTTTGCCCCACTGTTAACTGTTTGTAGGTGTTTTTAGCTTCTAATTTATAAGCCACAGTTTTGTCTGTGGGTTTTGTTTTAGTTTTTTGTGCATCCTGTGATAGTATTTTATGTAAGTCAAGTTAATTTTTTCACTTCTCATTCACCAACATCTCTTAGTCATTTCACATGTTTGTTGTCATTTTGTTTGAAGATTTTGCTCCTTTGGTGTACTCACATTGCACTATCATTAATGAGAACTTTTGAATCGTTGTTTGGTGATTACAGGATTCTCTTGTCCGTGTTTCTGCTGGTGGTTTTGCCAGCAATTGGTTTGAAAGAATCCAGGTGGATGTAGACAAGATTGTAAATACGTACAATGTCAACAACAAATTATTGTATTCAAATTGAATGACCCCTTCAAAACTTTTTTAGGTAGTGTATCATAGCCGTCCATTAAATAGATTGGACAGAAATTACCTTATTCATTGAGGTATTTGTATCCATGTGTTCTCAGATTGAGGTTTATACATGTATATTAAGAAGTCAAGACAAAAATGTTACACCGTAACATTGTTACCATGTCCTGCGCTATGAGACGTCATTATGGTACATCTCAATAATGTTGATAGATTTTCTTCTCTCAATGGCCTCCTATTTACTAAAATAGTCATAGGGAAGTGTAATGACTGATATCACAATGAGGTTGTAGGTAAAAAAATTCGCTTTTGTAGATTTTTTTTCCCAATTTTACTGTGGGTTCAATTCTTTAAAAGTATATATTCTATACCAGCTCAAAATCTCATATCCCAGGCCTTTTTTCTGATTCTTTGTGAATCATGTTTTCTCATTTCTCTTTAATCTAAAAAAATAGATAATCTTTTTTCAGATGTGTTTCAAATGTTTCTGAATTAATGAATTCGATGCATTCTGTTCTTAATGTATCTTGAATTGTAAATTCTCCTTTATTGATTGTATGTGTTTGTAGCATTTGCTTTCTTCTTGGCCCACCTACATAATGGTTCAGGTGATTGTAATTTTATGTTCTCCATAGGATGAAAGCTGTATGGTAATGTATTGTATTGCTCAGCCAGTTGTTTCATGATAGAAATATTCTGAAAGCCAGTTCCTATCTAAAAAATTATTGCCACTTGTATTGGACCTTTAATGAGAAATTTAAAAGAAAAAAGCCAAACTCACTGTGTGATTTCTCTGTTTACATTCAAAAAAACATTGATTGTGTGAATGTGTGCTTCCCCTTGTCTCGCAAGTGGATTTATCAGTCTTGCATTATCTCTACCCTAATGTGCACTGAAGGCCAAGGCTTAATTGTAATGCTTGCTCAAATCTTTAGTTTTCTGACTGAAAATTTTGATCATGTGCCATCAGTCACAAATTTCTCTTGCATGGAACATTGATTCAACATTGTAAATTTCTTACAGCAGTACTGTACAGTACAAAGCTAACGTGCCAAAGCCTTGCAAAGAACCTTTTCATATTAAAATCACTGTAGGTATGTAGGGTGTAACTGATTGTGGCCTTGCTGAAAACGCCAGAAATTAAGAGAAAGTGTATTAGTGTCTGTAGCTGTGGCCATTTCTGTGCTGTTTGGTCAACAGCTAAATCACAATGTAATGTGGTAGTTAGTTACCGGTATTTAAATATTTTTTGAAAACTACTTTTTTCAAGTCACGGTTAGATTTGTGAATTTCCGCAGGTAGTGGCATAATGCTACTTCGGAGGTTAATCCATCTTTGCTCTTAGGCATATTTAATCAAAACTGTTGAGCTCAATAATGAAACCGGTACATGGCTGTGGTATTTTTGTGTCATATTATTGTGAAGATCATCCCAAATTCATGAACTTATGTCTTTAGAAATCCTGGCATTACTCCTTTTTTTAAGTTTCATCTTAACAATGGCTGTACTGACTATTAACATTAAGGAATGTTAAACTCTTTACAGTGGATCTGGTCGGATGAGGTAACTCTTGGAGATTTGTCTTACTAAATGCTGCGTCTTGCATAAGTGCAATCTTTGTGCATATTGTAAAGACATCATAGTCAAGGTATGTCACAAGTGCAAAGTTGCATTTACAGTAAATATCTTTGTGGGTTCGAGGAGTGAAGAACTGGCTACTTGAAGCCTCCAAGACATCAGGTGACCAACTTCTTTCAGAAACCAATTTTTCTAAAAAAAAAGGAAAAATGCCTTCAATAACAGACTTTTGTACCTGTACAGAAATGGCATCTGCTGCTCTTACGTGTAGTAGCTGTTTGTGCATTTCTTTTGATATTTTGTTTTAGAGCAAATAAATTTTATCAGACAATTTGGATTTTTTTCACCTTACAGGGTATTTGGGAGTAGCATAGTTAAAGATCAGCACAAATTTATCAAAAGTGGAGGGCGCCTTTTAATTATTAATGTACAAATAGATTAATATACACAGCATTTACTGAAAATCAATGCTTTGCAAAGATCACAGCCAAGCTAAGAAGTAGTGTTCCTTATTTTCCCCAGGAAAAGGGGTAGGTTACAACAGCACTGATCAGCCTTCAAAAAGACGTTCATTCACTTCATTTACCTCTTTGATAACAGTTACATCAGGTTGTAATGTTGCTGCTCATCATCCAGAATCTCATCTAAGCAAAGACTTCATACTCTAGATTAGGAGGCATCATAAGCATGTTTCAATTTGCATGCTGCCACTATTAACATGAGAAAGCATTTAATCAGACATCAGTTTACTATATTAAACCTGGAAGCTACATTTTGTAAAATGAATCAGTACCGTTCAGGTAGCGATCAACAATTTGTAAAACAGCCTATCCAAGTTTACAATGGCAGTTGTATATTAACATCAGTCACAACCACATTTAAGAAACAAGCCATATGCAGAAATGATTTCAGTGGACGATTTCCAGTTCTTCCGAGACGGTAGAGAAGCAGACTGAGGCAATATGAGTACACAAATTGTAAAAGTGCCTTCTCTTATTTCATTTGATACAGAATCCAAATTATTCATAAAACAAGAGCAGTAGAGATAGTAGTGTGAGCACCATCTTTAACTTACAGGTCTAAGTCATAATTTAAATAAGGCTCTTTTCTAAGATATAAAACATGTTATGAAAGATGCAAAGTCAGAACAAGAAAGGTAAAAATGCTTTACTCTAAAGGGTTACGTTTAAGTTTGTATCAAACCCAGAATGACAATTCAAGATGGGATGGTCTGAAATGAGTGCCGCGACATGAATATAAAAAACAATTTGTCTGTGAGCCTCTAGTTAATACAGGTGACACTACCAGCAAAGGTTCAAAGGAAATCCGAATAATAAAAGTAGGCTGGATTACACAAACAACTTCCTACTCACGAGGAGTTATTGGAAAAATTGATTAGTCTTCAATTACCCAATGCTTATTGGTTCAGTAAAGTTCATCTTCAATAAATTGTAAAAACATGGGTCAAACTTCAAAGGTAACAAGTATGACCTCTGAATAACAACAGTCTTCCATACCTAATTGAGGTCACTTAAGATAAATTAGGGAGAAATTGGTCTACACTATTGTGTGAATGGTTATTAATCCATCACAAGAGCAATGGCAGGAAAAAGGGGTACCAAAAGCGGTACATGGTTGGTTAACCTTCATCCCGCTGCCAGTTACAAACGCTTGATCACCAATATTATTAAACTGCTTACTAGATAAAGTGGACAACTCTCGATCAGGATTCTCCAAATGACACCTCATAGACTATTTCAGAGCAAATAATACAACACGTTGAGAGACTAGGATGTACCAATTCATAATGCGTATAACTTGTTCTGTATAGCACAGAAAATTGTTACGCAAATTACCTTGATTAGCTCTCAGAGAGACAACAAAATGCACTGTAACTAAATGATAAAGAAGACAAACAGACCATCCTCCTAAATATTTAAGTCTGCTTACATAATACATTGAAGTACTCAGATCCAAATCACCGGTGATGGCACAGATTGGCCCATTAACTGCACAAAATTGCATAATGTTTACAGTTAACACAAGTATGCATTAAAAAAACAAAAAGACAAGCAAAATTGTTCCATGTTCAACAATGATCAAGTTCATCTGGAAAAATATAAAAATATACACTTAACAGTAACATTTCTTAGTTAATGCAACAATCGCCGAAGTTAAACTTGCACATTCTTTCAAAACCATCCTAGTGGTCATAATTCATCAAGCTCATGCACACTAACAAGTTCACAGAGTCACTCTCACAATTATACAACTCACACACACACAAAAAAAAAAAGAGAGACACACACAGGCACACACATACTGTTACATACATTCAATAATTACAATCACACAGTTTATATAGACAATAAATTATTTAAAAACATTCAAAACCTGTAACATCCAAACACTCATAAATGCTCCCATTCAACCATGACATGAAATCCTGTCAAATATCAAATTTGACAGACAAAAATGTGAGAGATGAAAACTGAACATTAGAAATCACAGAAGAAATCTACCTTCATTATCAGTTAAAATTCAGCACATCTTAAAATAACTCAAGATGTCTGATTTTAAATTAGCAAGCTGGTGCAAAAGTAAGTCATGAGCACTGCACTCCTTCCTTTGCCAGCAGCAGAAGGCCGTTGTTCACCTTCCTTAATGGAGACAGTCAGCGATACACTTGGTA
The DNA here is from genome assembly GCA_026979955.1 of Megalurothrips usitatus. Classification (NCBI taxonomy): domain Eukaryota; kingdom Metazoa; phylum Arthropoda; class Insecta; order Thysanoptera; family Thripidae; genus Megalurothrips; species Megalurothrips usitatus. The sequence goes on from CM049605.1 coordinate 8,669,601, forward strand.
GCACACATTGGCATCGACAGCTTCAATGTACTGTGTTTGACTTGAGGCACTTTGATGCTGCCAGTTCCACAGCGGCCGAGACCGAATCTAACACCGGCACTCCCTCCCGCACTGCTAAGTCTCTCAGGTACATCCTTCCACGGTTGTAGTCCTTCACTGCTAGTTTCGAGAGCTACAAACAAAAAATTTAACAGGACTTGCACAGATAAACATCTTCTTGTAGCTCCATACTAAATTTGTTGAGCTGCCTCTTACCAGTTTGCCATTGATGACAGATTCTTCTGTCAGGAGTTGCACACACAGGACTACATCATACCCAAGGCCGATGTAATAGGCTGCCTACAGAGCGGAAATTAAAAGGGGAAAAAATCAGTATGTTTGACTAGAATCTGAACATGGTTTAAATAGAACTAAGTGCATACCATGTTTAATTCAGCTAAGGATCTGGAGGTGTCTGTGATGATGAACAGAACAACACGGCTCCTTTCTGCTAATGTAATGCATGAATGCACAACTTGCTTGGTCCACTGATTTGATGGAGGTATGATATATCTCAAAGAATTTTTTCTGAAGCAGAGCAAACCATTTAATTAAATCTCTTGTCAAATGATCAAGATAACACTGAAAGGCGCACCATTCATTTCTTACTTCATAAGAGGGATTGCTACATCATCTCTCCACGATGTATTTGTGCTTGAGCCACCCAGATAAACATCAAAACTGGTTTGTTGGTTTGAAAGCAATGAGTGCAATGGGGAGATATTCCACCCTGAAACGAGAAGAGAAAGGCAATGTAAAAAAGAAACCACTCAAAGCAAAACAAATGAATCACATGATTAAATTAACTTGTTCCACACACAATCTGCTTTTCTAACAAACAATGCACACTCCCAAAAATAATCAGAGATACATGCACAAAGGAAAAGCAATGGGGCAACAGTGCATCACTAACAACACAAAAGCACACAAGCTGAATAAGCGCATCCAGATAATTTTTTAAAAGTGACCTTACAAATGGAATGGTTGCCTACTGTTAACAGCATAGTCAGATAAAAGTAACTTTCGAACAATCAGACACAGATGGAGCAAAATGATTTTAGGGGCGACCCGGACGTCCAAACAGGGTCAGTTGACACACTACAAAGCTGATAATCTGAGAAGCACTAGCTAGTGAATTAGAAATTGAAACTACTGTAAATAGCACAACCACCTCTACATATTCAAAATAAATGAACAGAACAATGCATTTTGTGGAGAATTACAGCGTTACTCTTTACCTAATGAGCAATCTATGATAAACATTCTCAGCATTCAATCTTGACAGAAGAATAAAAAGAAGAAAAGAAATGAAGTGAGAAGATTTTAAGATAAAAAAATACCATGCTGTTATGAAAACAATAAATGTACCTAGAAACTTGCAGAGGGATGTTAGAAAAGATAGGATAGAGCTGCACCAATCAGAGGCAGCTTGAGATAGAGATGCAGATCCCAAAGCACCACCACGAACAGAGCCACTTGCACTACCAACAGCTGAATTAGGTTCCCACTCAGAGTCCGAAGCAGAGACAGAGTGAACAACCACAGCAGAAGTTGAAGCAGAGCAAGTGACCTGTCTCTCAGCTGATCTCGCTGGAGATTCAGAAGACAGACAATGACCACCACCAACCGAATCCCATTCATCTTTGAGTAAGAATTGCTCACTTTCTTGGTTCGACTTGAACTCTGCGACAATGGCACAAAATTGATCAAAGTTGACTTGTAAGTTTTCAAATGAGACATTTTCCTTGGCTTCTTTCTCTAATACACCTAAGAGAACAAAAATAATTTTAGGAGACTTTCTAAAATCAAATCTTTAGGTGGTAAGGGAATCCAGAACTACCTGCTGATCGCAAATCCGACAACGGCAGGTTTCTGTTATTCAGTATCCAAAAAGCAAGTCGCACCTGTAGGTAAAAAAAAATTAAAAGGAGGTTCAGAGAGCTACGGGAATGAATAATAAAGGACAAAAGTAAATAGAGACAAAAATTATCAACAAACCTGTCCTAGACTGATTTTTCCTGTCCTCTCTGAATCTACGGCATCAAATGCTTCCCTCAGTTTCCTGTAAAATAGGTATGCTTATTTGCAAGTCATTACAGAGTGGAACTCACTTGAATGGTTGGAGAGGAGGTTGCTACTTACATCAGCCTGTCACTTATTTGAGTTGAGCCCTTTTTAATGGGTTGTAACTCATGAACAGATACATTTTCCCATAAAACCTGACCCATAAATTAAATAATGTTAAACCAGGCACATTCAGATAATGCAAGAGCACATTTATACTAGACCAGTAAATCACACACCTTTGCAATGCCATGTACAGCCTGAGGTATATTTGGAAAACAAGGTATACCTTGTCTTTCAGCAAGTAGCTGCATAACTTGCTGCCCCGCGGCAAGGTCTTCCAGCTCACTGAAAATAATAAGAATTCCTGGTAAATATGAGAGTCTACAGTGAGATTTGGTTTTAATGAGGTATACTCACTCTTCTAAGATTGCTTCTCCTGCAACTTCACACCCTGTTGGCTGGTAGGGATTAACAACAAGAACCAAACTCCTCCTCAGGCCAGTGAAGAAAGCAACCTCTACTGCAGCCGCTGCATTTCTTGTCTGGTTATCCATGACGAAGAATAAAACAGCTGCATTTTGCTTAGCATAATGTTCTTTTTCTATTAGTTCAGGGGCCCAGTCTGACACTTGCTGGAATAGGAAGATAGACATATAGAGGCACCAAAATTTACGAAGGATAAGAAGTCGACCGCAACATTCATGCTATACTTACAGGGTTGAAGAAAGTGATGCCCAAATCCTTCAGAAGGGGAATCGCGACATCCTGTCGCCAAGTTGTTGGGTTGCACGAGCCACCCAGGAACACTTCATGTTTAGGAAGTCCTTCTGCAACACGCCAAAATATCCTTCCATTCAGACGTTGCACATTACGTGAAACTTTTAACACGGAGCTTGCGCTTTCGGTCTAGCCTAGTCCTACTCTGCCACTCTCACAGAAAACGCAGATCCGCTGACGCACCGAAACCGCGCCCCACCGCAGCCACAACGGCAGCAGAAGGGCCCAGTGTGCGTCGTCAGCAAAACTGCCCGGCAGCGGCCGAGGTCAGATCCCCTGGCCGACACCAACACCCACTCTTCTGTCATTGACAGGTCACGCCGAGGGCGTGACAGACCCGAAAGCCCCGGCCGCGCGGCGCCGACCGCGGCGCCGACCGCGGCACGAAGCGGCACCGCGGCACCGCGGCCCGCGGGGGCAGAAGAGGGAGCAACCGCGCGCCAAACCGGCGATGTAAACAAGACAGGGCCGCCCCTTGCAGGGGGACGACATAACCTCAAAGACACGGGCGCAGTCCCAGACGGCGAGTGCGGGAGATGGTCGCCGTCGCGCCGCACCCACCTCTGCAGTACGGGGGCTGCACCAGCCGCAGGGACGCCCCTCGGCGGCACCGGACCATGACACGGCGGGGGAGCGGCCAGGGCGACGGAGTCACGGGGGCCAGGGCCGTCCGAAGCCTCCGGGCGCCATCGCCATGGTGCTGCGGGGCCGCGCCGCCCCTCCCCTCCCCCTCCCCCTCGCACACCCCCGACACGAAAAACATACGTGCACGTGTGTATATATGTATGTATGCGCGGTCCGAAAAGAGAGGGAGACAGGACATGCCGGACGTGACGGCATCGGCGCACAGGTTCGGGCCAAGTCGAGGACGTGCGCGGCGATGTGGTGCGAGGGAGAGAGATAGAACGAGGGCATGCGGGCGCGCGGCCGCCAGCGGCGCCAGCGGTGCGAGCGAGACAGGTGCACGGAGGCGATACTCACTCGAAACTTTTCGCCGCGTCCTCCGCTTGTCGCCGCCGTCCCTCTCCAGGAGCCGGGACAGCTGGGCGGGCCTCGAGATTCTGCAACAGACACCAAGACGACGGCGGTGAGGGCGAGGACGAGGACGGGCGCGCTCGAGCCGGCATTCCCCGGCGAGGACGGCCTCCGCGAGGACGGCGAGGCCCACGGCGTCTACCTGGACACGGCGGGCGTCCACCGCCGGTGCCAGTCGTCGTCGTCGGCGGCAACAGGAGGGTCGTGCGACACGGCCAGGCCGGCGTGCGCGCACAGCCACACGGCCAGACCGAGGCACACCATGAGGGGGGGCAGGACGCCGCAGTGCAACAAGGACGGCAACAGCGGCAGCCGAGCGCGAACACACACACACACACGGCGGGGAGGGCGCGAGGTCCACGACGAACAGCGGACAGAATCAGACTGCGGCCGACGGGGCGAGAGCACCGCGTCGCGGTGGACCCCTCGGCCCGCAGCTGCCCGCGGCCCCGCGGCCCCGCGGCCCCGCCAAGCTTGCAAACAACGCCATCGGAACACGGCCAAAGCCGAGCACAAGGGCAGGCCAGGACCCGGCCGGGGTACGCCGCGCCCGCCCCCTCTCCCTGTGTGTCTCTCTCTCCGTCTCGCCTAGCAGGCGCGCGCTGCTGCCCACTGCCACATTCCCTCCCTCCCTCCTCCATACAATCAGTAATCAATTAGTTTCCATTGCGTCATCGCGGGAAAGAGACGCGCGGCCCGACCTCCCCGGCATAGCAGGGCCGCGGGGGGGCCGACACGCCAACAGGCTTTGTTATCCCCCCCACACACACACACACGCACACACACACACACACACACACAGACACGTCGGTGTCGGTGCATCAGAGCCGGACACTACCGAGAGAGATGAGCCACAAACTCGGTCATCACCGTCATCGAGTCCCTGGAAAAGCAAAACACAAGCACGGACGAAAAAAAAAATAAAAACAATAAGCCTCCACACACGCGACTCATCATAACCGGCCACGACGATTTATGTGCCGAGCATCGCCAATCGAGCTTCGATGAGACACTCTCCATCCTCGTCCAGCACACGTCGTCGCCCGCCGCATCTCACTCTCGCACTCGCAGGAAAAAAAAGTGACGGCGAAGGGCAGAGCCAATTAGTTTTCCGTCGCGCGAGTTACTCCGCAACCGCCAGTCCTATCGCGAGCTGCAAACCCCCCATCCCCCCCAACAAAAAAAAACGAAAGAAAAAAACAGCTCACTTAGCGGGTAAAGACGTCAGTGGGTCAATTATGACGATAAGACGAAAAATAAAAAAAAACCGTTCCCGCTAGACCACTCACCCTTTGTCTACGCAGCGCTTGAGTTCCGTGGCGAAGACGCAGAACTCGCCGAAGGTGAGGTAGTTGGGGGCGCTGCGCTGGGCGCACTGCTGGGCGCACCGCAGCATCTCCAGGACTGCAAAAGGCAAAGCCGGCGTCAGTGTGGCGGTCCAGAGAGGGAGAGAGACGCAACCATAGGGCGTGAGGATGAGGGAGAGCGAGACGGAGAGAGGCTAGGCCGAGGGGGAGCGCCCCGGGCAGGGTAGGCAGTCCGCCGAGCCCGGGAGTCGGGAGGGCCTGCATCGCCACCGCCGGCAGGCGCCCCCCCCCCCCCCCCCCCCCCCCCCCCTCAGAGGCCCCCCCCCCCCCGGCACGCCGTCAGCTTTATCACACCCGCGAGACCGCGACTATTGTTTCCATTCCGCGACCTAACACGATTATATCTCGCGCGGGAGTGAGAGAGATAGAGAGAGAGAGAACAAAGATGTCAATAACGACGCGAAAGCGGTGGAGGCGCCGCCGCAGCAGCGTCAGAGGCACAGCGTGGGTACTGCAAAACGGAGACAGAGGAAGACAGCGACAGTCACAAAGAGAGAGACAGTCAAAGAGAGAGAGAGACAGTCAAAGAGAGAGAGACAGTCAAAGAGAGAGAGAGACAGTCAAAGAGAGAGAGAGAGAGACAGTCAAAGAGAGAGAGAGAGAGACAGTCAAAGAGAGAGAGACAGTCAAAGAGACATTGAGAGGGAGACAGACAGTTTTCCACATTTCCTGTCGCCGTCACGGCACCACATCCGCAGACACCCGTTCGCTCATTCATTCGTCGGAAAAGCGAGCCGGCCAAAAGTGAGTAACGCTGACGCGCCGTGACGCAACACGCAGCGTAGCCCGGGCGGCGCATTGTGGCGCAGTCCGCATGTTTACTGTTTACTACGCGACCCACGTGCCGAAGGTGGGGGGGGGGGGGGGGCGTCGGGCGGAAGCGAGACGCGAAACGCGACTGCCGCCGGTGCCGAAAAGGTGGTGGCGGCGGCGGCCAACAACAAGTTGCTAGCCGCATCAATAATAACTAAGAATAACGCACACACACGAGGGGTAGAGAGAGAGAGAACAGGAACCGAGAGAGACAGCGCAAAGGGAAGCGGCCCAAGCTCTGAGCAGCAGCAAATTTCGTTACAAAAAAAATCGTTTAAAAAAAATTAAAATGGATGTTTTTTTTTTGCAAAATTTAGAAGACTTGGAGTTTCCAATAACACTCTCGCTTACCGTCCTCGGGCCGCGAGCCCAGCCCGGCCAGCCCGGCCCGCACGGCCCACACGCTCGCCGCGGTCATTGCTGCCGGAGACTGAGGCCCCCCGCGGGCTCGCGGACCGCTTATATATGCACCGGACTATCGCGGGGGCCCGCGGGGGCCGGCGGCTGGACGCGACGGCCGCGGTGCGAGCCGCGGTGCGAGCCGGCAGCGGGGCGTTAGGGCCGGGTAAGTCGGGCGCTGACGTCGGGTAAGCGTCGTCCCCGAGGTCGGGTAAGAGTCCTAGAGGTCGGGTAAGTGTCGACCCAGAGGTCGGGAGGCGCGGTGCTTTAAGGGTAGTTGGGACAAACATAATAAGGAGCCACGCGAGATAAAACACACACACACACACACGACGCGGGACTTTCCTCCTGTGGACCGCGTAGTCATTGCCGTTATCAGCTCCCACTATCAGCGAGCCCCCAAACGGCAGCGCGGGGTCGAAGGGGTTGCGGCCGCTTGCCTCACAAGCCTCTTTGGGAACATGACGCGATGTCGATAGCGCAGCGTTGTGTATGAGTGAGAGAGAGAGAGAGAGAGAGAGAGAGAGAGAGAGCTAGATCCGCGACAGCGGCGTAGAGTGGAGGCAATATGGCATGGCAGTGAAACGCTGGTTAATAAACAAATCGACTCACCTTCCGACTTGGACGGGTACAGCTGCATGTCGTTGAAGAGCTGCTGGACTTTCTCCGACGGGATGAAGGCGTTGGCCCCGACCCTGCCCGACCAGGCAGAGTACAGCTCCCTGCGAACACACACGCACACATGTAGACACGCAGTCCGCAGGACACAGCAGGGCCAGAACAACAGGGGGCCCTGCTCCGTTTTACCTCGAGACCCCCGCCGGGGCGGCCAGCACTCGGCAAAGCCACGCATCTCATTCTCTCACACAGGTTACATTACTGCTGCCGATACGTAAGGATGCGCCGCCAGGACGCCGTCGTACGGACGGGGGCGGCCGCAGCACGCCGCCAGTGTTGTGCAGAGAGGACTCTCCCTCCCCCCTCCCCTCCGACTTGTTGGCACCGCGACGACGAGATGCACGGAGGACGCGGGGGTGGAGGGGAGGCAGCGGCGGCCGGGGAGTGGGAGTGAGAGAGAGAGGGAGTGAGGGAGTGGGAGCGAGGGAGTGGGAGTGAGAGAGAGGGAGTGGGCGGGAGGAATGAGGGAGGGAGTGGGGGGGGGGGGGGGGGGGGGGGGTTGGTTAGCGCGAAACTTATCGCCAGTTCCAAGGAGCGGACCCGTTTTTCCGAGAAGCACGCGCTGGCCGTGCGGCCGCGGCTCGCCAGGGCCCGGCCCTGCAGCGAGCCGACAGACACACACGCAGACACACACGCGCGCACACACACACACACACACACGGACGAGGACAGCGCGGGGCGCACACGGCAGTTCCGATAATGAGTACAGGCGGACGCAAAAGCAAGGAAGAAGAGGCGCGGCGCAGCCGTCAGGGAGAAGGATGCGCCCCGCAAGACTTCCCGCCGGGACTGTACCGCCGCCGACACAGCCTCGGGAAGTGCGACGACCCCCGCCTGCCCCGCGGGACCGCGGAAGCGGAGGGAGAGACAGAGAGAAATAAAGGGAGAACGAACGAGATAGAGTGAGAAACAGAGCCCGAAAGAGAGCGAGAAGGAGACAGACGACGCGCGCCCGCCAGGTAGGCAGCCCCGGCAGCAGCACACGCACGCGTGCCGGGCGGGACGGCCTACCCCGCCGACCGCAGGCGCTCGCAGCCCGCAGAGGGCGGGGAGCTCCCAACAACGGGCCGCAGAGACAGAGAGAGAGAGAGGGACATAGCGTGCAAGCGCAAGAGAGAGAGACAGAGAGAGAGAGAGCGAGAGAGAGAGAGAGAGAGCGAGAGAGAGAGCGAGAGAGCGAGAGAGCGAGAGAGAGAGAGAGAACGAGAAAGAGACAGAGAGACAGAGAGAGAGAGAGGTCGCCATGGCGATCACCCTTATCCGCGGGATTGGCATATGTTCGGCGGCTGCTCCGCGGCTGCTCTGCGGCGGCCCCGGCGTGACGTCACAGCCCCAACGCGGCCGTGATGTCACCCGCGGGGGGAGGGGGAGGGGGGCTGCTTGGCACCGCCTCACCCCCACCACCGCACCCACCTGTGCCACACACACACACACACACACACACACACACACACACACACTACTCTAGTTTGAGCGCCGCCGCCGTGCAGCTAGCTAACGAGCCGGCGGCAGCGGCGGCAGCGGCGCCGCCGCCGACGTGTGCGTGCCGCGTGCCCGGCCGTGGGCAGCGCGTGCCCGGCACAGTCCACACCAGAGATCGGCATCGGGTAGGTCCGTCTCGCTCGCTCCCCGCCGCCCCGCCGCAGCGGCCCCTCTCACTCCCACGCTGCCATCATCTCCCGTCCACACGGCGGTATCGCGGCCCCGCGGCCCCCTCATTACACGATCACAGTGACAACTATCGGCGCGTGCCGGCCGGCGGGAGCAACGGCCGCGGCCACACATTCTGCAGGCAGAGCGGAGGGGGTGCCGGCGGGGCACACGGCCGGGGGAGAGCACCGCACACCCCAGCGGGGCACCGGCCCACTCACCCGCCAAAGCGAGAGGGAGAGAGAGAGAGAGAGAGAGGCAAACGGATGGAGGGGGAGGGAGAGAGGGGCAGAGGCGGGGTCCGGTGTATGAGAAACTCGGCTCCCCGCTTAGCACAGTTAGACCAGTACATGCCCTGTCAGCTCGCCGCGCTTCCCACTCCCGCGTCGATGACCCCCCCCCCCCCCACACACACACACACACGGCGCGGCGCGAGGCACGCGACGATACCCCCCCGCCGTATCGGCACGGGGCGGACACGCGCCGACGGCGCCGTCAGCACCCGCGCCGCCGGACCCGGCAGACAGGTGGGCGCCACAGAGCGAGACCCGCGAACCAGAAAAAAAATATACCGCACAGAACCGCACAGTTCTTAAAAACAATTGCAACAAAAAAATTGTGCCGATGCTGGTGCACACCAAGAGGTCGGGCGTCTACGAAGGCGCAGAGATGCGGTGAGGGACAGACAGAGCGAGAGCAGGGGGGGGGGGGGGGGGGGAGAGAGAGAGAGAGAGAGAGAGAGAGAGAGAGAGAGAGAGAGAGACAGAGAGAGAGACAGAGAGAGAGACAGAGAGAGACAGAGAGAGACAGAGAGAGACAGAGAGAGACAGAGAGAGACAGAGAGAGACAGAGAGAGAGACAGAGAGAGAGAGGTGGAAATATTCGCGGCGGGTTGGCGGGGGGCCAAGGTCGCCGGTGGGCGGGTCAGAGGCGGCCTAGAGAGCGCCGCACCAGCACCAGCAGCAGCGTCAGTGACCGGCTCGGCGTGTAAACAGCGGAGGCTTTCTAGATCCGCCACTCGTCGTCGTCGTCGGGGAGAGGGGAGCTCGAAGCACTCGCGGCCCGCGGGACTTTCCGCGGGGCGCGGCCAGCACCCGGCAGGCCAGCCCCGACGGGGCGCGGATACACACAGGAGAGGTGCGTGCAGATGCAGGGCTATTCTAGGGGCACCGAGCCCCCCCGGCGGCCCCGGCGGCCCCGACCGAGGCCGGGCGGGCGGGCGGGCGTATCGAGTTCACGGCCTCGCCACATTACTCTCACCGCCAAGACAAACGTGCGGGGCCCGGCGTGCACATCCACTTCCTGGGTGGGAGGGGGGCACCGCGCCGTCGAGCACCCGCGCCGCGTACTTCACTTTCGGACACTCAAGCTCAGAAAAAAAGAGCCCGCGGAAATTAGAGTTCCGGCAAAAATTAAAGTTCCGGCGAAAATTAAAGTTCCGGCGAAAATTAAAGTTCCGGCGAAAATTAAAGTTCCGGCGAAAATTAAAGTTCCGGCGAAAATTAAAGTTCCGGCTAAAATTAAAGTTCCGGCGAAAATTAAAGTTCCGGCGAAAATTAAAGTTCCGGCGAAAATTAAAGTTCCGGCGAAAATTAAAGTTCCGGCGAAAATTAAAGTTCCGGCGAAAATTAAAGTTCCGGCGAAAATTAAAGTTCCGGCGAAAATTAAAGTTCCGGCGAAAATTAAAGTTCCGGCGAAAATTAAAGTTCCGGCGAAAATTAAAGTTCCGGCGAAAATTAAAGTTCCGGCGAAAATTAAAGTTCCGGCAAAAATTAAAGTTCCGGCGAAAATTAAAGTTCCGGCGAAAATTTAAAGTTTCGGCGAAAATTTAAAGTTTTGGCGAAAATTAAACGCCACGAAAAATTCTGAAAAGGAAAACGTGATGTGTAGACGGCTCGGCCGCATCTCCCGCGCTCCAGAGCCGCTCGCTTCGCGGCAATCATCGGCATCGGCATTAACGACAACAGAACAAGTGGTGGGCGGACGGTCACCGGCAGCCACTGACTCATCGCAGTCTTTAATCACCGACAGATTTTGCGAAAAGGCGGCGCACACACCGTCGAAAAAGCGCAAAAATCAGAATCCAACGCCATGTGATTTTATTTAATTTTTTTTTCTGCGGCAAAGCGAGCAGCAAATGTTGTGCTTCGGAACGCGTTTCCCTCCGGTGCGAGCGAGGAAGCAAGGCGGGTGAGAGGGAGGGAGGGGGGGGGGGGGGAGAGAGAGAGAGGGAAGTCCGGGCCGCCCCCGCGGCTGCAGCAAAGTCCTGCCTGCACGCCGCGACGCCAAGGTGTCTGTGGGGGGCCGCCCACAGCAGCCGGCGGCCGCCTCCACCAAAAGGACGAGAGCAAGACCGCGAAGACAAACCTAACCCACCGCGCCGGGTCAGCGAGCTCCGCAAGGCCGCGGGGAGCGCGAGGCCCCGGACGAGCCGGCACTACGATATTTCACTCCGCAGCCCGCGGACAAGGCTGCGGGCCGTGGAGGACGCGGCGGCCAACAACACCGCCACCATCCACTGACCGATTCCCGACACTGCTTCAAGTAGCGCCGTCTCCGTCGCACATAGGAGAGGGAGAGAGACGGAGAAAGGGAGTGGGAGAGAGAGAGGGAGGGACGGGAGGGAGAGAGACGGAGGGAGTGAGGGAGGGAGGTCCGAGAAGGCGCAGCAACGTTCCGAACCAGCCTTGCTGCGTATTGTCGCTCTCACGAGCAGCCCGTGCGAGTGAGCGAGAGACGAAACGGCCAGCAGCAGGACGTATGGTCGTCCTTGTTGTTCTCATTGTCGCCGCCACCAACCGCGGGAGAGAGCCGCATTTTGCGCGCCAAATAAACAGTCTCCCCGCCGCCCCCTCCAGCCAGTTACCCAGACAGCGCCATACACGGCAGTGACGTGATAGAAGGTTCCCACAGCGATAGCAGACAGGGGGAGTGGGAGAGAGAAGGTCCTACGCTGTCAGCGAGATATTCCCATATTATGCCCGTCTCTCTCACACACGCTCTCACACACACACACGCAGACAGACAGTCGGTGGGCCGTACGTGCCGGAGTGCGGGCCTCGGCACATTCTGGCCAGCGGCGGCAGCAGCAGCAGCTACAACAACCACCACTTCCTGTCCGAGATGCTGGGAAGCGCGGCCGCGGGTACAACACCGGGGGAGAGGGAGGGCGGATGGAGGGGGAGTGGATACTCTTGTTGCACGTCACAGTGGCGGCAGCGTGTCTAGTCTGCTCGGTCGGTCCGCGGGCCAGACCGGCGGCGGCGGCGGCGGCGGCGGCGGCGGCGGCGGCGTTGCAGAGGTAGGCACAAGTCATTCATGGGAACGGGCCGCCACGCTGACTGCCCCAACCGCTGCAACCGCCCGGCTGCTAGAAAACAAACAACAGCCGCTACCTGTTGACTTGTTGCTGCCACCACCACACGTGTCGGCGATATAAAAAAAAAGGCAAAACAAAATATGATAATGCAACCAGCAAAAGCAGAAAATTCCGCTTCCACCTCTAAATATCACACTATCAGCAGCGGCGGCGGCGGCAGGGCCTGTGGGCGTCGCGCTTCAGGACAAGCCGCGCCACGCCACGGCCGCGTGCACACACACGCACACACACTCACAGCCCAAATCACGGGGCCGCGGCGATAACGAATTGATAACAACCTGCCCGCGCCACAGCAGACGCCCTATTCTTCTTCTTTCTCTCCGTTTTTTTTTTTCGAGAATTTCATCTCGACGCGTTTCGCGGATTTTACCGGAGGATATAGTTGGGCAGGGCCGCGGGAGGAGGGGGAGGGAGGGAGGAGGGGAGGAGGGGAGGGGAGATAACCGCGGCACAGTGCAAGCAGCCTGGCCTAGTGGAGCACGCCCCCATGCAGAGCGAGAGAGAGAGAGAGAGAGAGAGAGAGAGAGAGAGAGAGAGAGAGAGAGAGAGAGCGAGAGAGCGAGAGAGCGAGAGAGAGAGAGAGAGAGAGAGAGAGCGAGAGAGAGAGCGAGAGAGAGAGAGAGAGAGCGAGAGAGAGCGAGAGAGAGCGAGAGAGAGCGAGAGAGAGCGAGAGAGAGCGAGAGAGAGCGAGAGAGAGCGAGAGAGAGCGAGAGAGAGCGAGAGAGAGCGAGAGAGAGCGAGAGAGAGCGAGAGAGAGCGAGAGAGCGAGAGAGCGAGAGAGCGAGAGAGAGCGAGAGAGCGAGAGAGAGAGAGAGCGAGAGAGAGAGATACAGTACCTGCGCCGCTCTCACCAGACGAACCAGTACGACAAGAAGAGCCAACAGCCCAGCGGCAGGAAGATGCTGTCCAGCACGTAGCTGGGGGCGAGGACGGCCGCGAACACCGACCGCGACACCGACCACATTCTCGCGCCGCCACGCGCGCACACACACACACACACACAAACTAAAGCGACGCGCGCAACGCCAGACGAATATTCACGTCGCGGATGTACTCGGCGCGGAGGTTTCTATTTATTATTTTTTTTTTTCGTTTCCGCGGGTCTGAAGCAGCAAAAGGGAAATAAAACGAGGCGAAGCCGCCGAGAAAGGTGGCGCCGCGAACGGGCGGCGAGGAGGCAGTCAGCGGGGCGACGGCGAGCGGTGCTTAGCGACTGAGCCGCCAGGTACCCGCCGCAGGTACCCGCCGAGTACCCGCCAGGTGCGCCCCGATAACGGATAGACATCTTATCAGTCACACAGCCCACGTGCCCGCGCCGGGTAAAAGGGCGGCCGATATTATAATTATCTGGGGAGCAATTTCGGGAGCGCTCGAGACGCGGCGGCCATTTCCGCGACGGATAACTGGCAAATAAGCGCTGGTGTGTGCGTGTCTGTGTGTGTGTCTGTGTGTGCGTGTGCATGCGTGCGTTGTGGACCCCTCGCCAGGAAGCACATTGCGACTCCGTTCGGAGACACCTGGGCGGCCCCACGGCGTTTCTCCCACCACCAGCATCCCTCTCACTCCCACTTCCCGCATCCCTGCCACCCCGCAGCTCCCCTCTCGCTCACTCCCGCGCGTCGCGGTGCCGGGTGCTATGTCACCGCCGGCCGGGGCTCCAACAGAGAGCAGAGTCGGAGTCGGTCGCGGCTCCGTCACTCTCTCTCTCTCTCTCTCGCACCCAAGGGGTGTCCCGTAAGGAGAGAGTGAGACAGAGCACCGCACCGCCGGCAGCGCCCTGCCTACCCCGCTACTAAAAATACACCGCCCGGCCTACACGAGCCGGGTGCGCGCTGCTGCCGCCGCCGCCGCAGCCGCGGGGCGAGATTCTAGTGCGCCGCGACCCCCGCCCTAGAGCCCTGCCTCAACACCGCCCAGCGCCCGTCTAGCGGCGTCTAGCTGCCCGTCTAGCGCGCGCGCCGGCCAGCGACCCCGCTTACGGACGGTCCCCGGGAAGCGAAAGGATCACCGGCAGGCGAGCGACGAGGAAGAAATGAAAATCAATGCCGCCGCCGCCGCCAAGGACGGGGCCACGGCGCGGAACATACGGAGCGAGCGGACAGATAAACAGACGGACAGACCAGCCTCGCCTTAAATAAGAAAACGGAGCTAGCGGATCCCGCTGACAAAATGACACGCGAGAGGGAGAGAGATAGAGAGAGAGGGGACAGGGCGAACGGCGACGGGCGAGACGAGGACAGAGCGTGCGGCGTGCCCGTCACCAGCAGGCCCGCGTTCGTGCCGTTGTTCTCGGGCGGCCTTCACGATGTTTTAATGCGAAATGACGTAAAACGAATGGACTCGCTTCAAAGCCAAATACAACACACGCTTTCTATAAAAATAAATGCGATTTTTTTTTCGATCTGAACCTTGAGGACAAATTTCAAATACTTCCCGCGGTTCCGCCGGCTACAATGCCGCGCAGTTATTCGACTCACGTGGACAAGTAGTACCCTCCCATCCCGTGCTGGAGCTGGAGCTGGAGCCGCCAAAGCACTCCAGCGTGTCCCCAGCCTCCGAGCAGCGAGCGACAGTCCAGCCGCGACAGTCCAGTCCACGCACCGCTACTCTACTGGACTGGACTGGACTGGTGACCACCCACCGCGGACCCAGGCCCATCCGCGGGCCGGCCACACACACACACAGGCACGCACACACACACACACACACACAGGCACACACACACACACACAGGCACGCACACACACACAGGCACGCACACACACACACACACACAGGCACGCACACACACACACACAGCCATGACACTGCGCGCCGTAGCGGCGGCGGCGGCTCCCGTGTCAACCGGAAAGCTGACCGATTTCCTGCCTTCATTGAAATCCAAATCGGCACGACACGCTACGTCGCAGGCCGCCGTAGCGTGGCGCGTGTCAGCAGAGCCATTCACAAATCGACACACACTCGTCTACTCATTCATTCATTTCCATTTCATTCATTCATTCATTCATGCAATTTTGTAGTGCCATTCTCGATTCCGTCAATCTTACGATTGGCATCATAGCGTCAAACCCATTCATTGCCTTTTCTTTATTGAAATCTATTCATTTACCATTTTGCCAAGATCATTCGCTCGTCAATTCACTCTTGTTCTTGCAGATACGGGGACTTCCAGGCGGCCGCGACGGCGTTTCGTTCCGAGCGTCCGTCGCACGGGCGGAGAGACGCACGCCGCCGCCGCCGCTTCCCACGCGCACCCCGCGCGAGGCTAGAGAGCGCCGGCCGGCCGAGCCGACCATCTGGCTCCAGCAGACGACACCCCGCGACCGACTCAAACCACAAGGAAAACGAAACTTTAAAAACAATCATGCGCGCACACACACACACACACACACGTTAGTGAAAACGCCGATAAACGCAGTGCGGGCAGGGCAGCGCTGCCACACCGCGGCGGCGGCGGCGGCGGGGCGATGCCGGCGACAGATTGCGGTGTAAACGCTAAATATCGCTTTAAACGCCCCGCACAATCATCACGCCCCGGAGTGTCGGCCGCAAAACAGCGGCCGCGGCGGGGACCGGCGGCGGAAACCGTGCCGCAAGATAATTAAAAGCCAGAAACGCGGTTAGAATAAAAAAAAAGTTCGACTTTTTTTCGTATCTTTTTTTTTTTTTTGCTTGGGCGAGCAGGGAGGTGAGGGAGACGTTCCAAGCGTTTACTCGTATCTGCGAAGGGCCTTGTATTAGGTTTCTTTTCTTTAAAATTCCGTCCCTGGATTTTGGATCGTGAAATTTCAAAATCGCGAAGTTTTGAAAAAAAAAATTAATATGAAATAATCGAATTTTGGACTAATAAAAACACCAGTTACTTCCATATGGCGGAGGGTCGGCGTGTGAGCCCGCACGGCGGCGAGCAGTACCACACGTACACCGCCAGTGCACCCCCCGCCGCGAGCCGGAAATACCGGAAGCCCATTTCACGCGTGCGTTACGACCGTCCCAACAGAGCCACGAGGCCCCGAAGACCAGCCCATCTCATCATTGGCGCAGCCGACCTGTCCTGTAAGGTTTGCACGGCCGAGGGCCTCAGACCTGGGGCGGCAGGGTCTCCAGGGCGGAGTGGTTAGAGAGACCCTCAGGGAGCCTCTCTACACGCGGCCCTGTCACGCTTACGCGAGCCGGGCCGGCCACCCGAGACACCATTCCGGATGGGCTCCTCGCGCTCGTCCCACTTCCGTTTCGGAGCCGCGCCGGAAACGCCTACCCGCGGCTGGTCATAGGAAAACGTTGTCATTTTCTTTGTTATTATCCAATAACAAAAGAAAAATAATTAAAATCCAAGAATGTGCACCTTGGAGTTAAAGGGCTCAAAAACTGACTCATGGAGGGGATAGTTTAGGGCAAAGCTCTTGAACAGTCCAAGTTGTCATATTCTAAAATCAATTTGTTGCAAATTTTCAATAAAAATATGTCACGGCGTACTGCAGCGTGTCCACTCTTGGAATGTCCCCGTGAGGCGCTCTACTTACATGGGTGCGGCCGGCGGGTGGATACATCCATGCAGCACAAACATCCGCACACAAACACACACGCACACAACACCACAGACAGCGGGGAGGGGCCGGTACTCGAACCCGCGCCAGCGATCCTCGCGTTACCTGGCGATCCTGGCAGAGCGCCGCGTGACGGGACGCCGGGCCATGGCGAGCGGTGCGAGCGGTGCGAGCGGTGCCGCGGCCCCGTCCAGACTGCCGGCCGGCTCCGGGGACCACGACGCCGACGACCACGATGACGACGACGACGACGACGAGATGGAGGAGGAAGAGGAGGCGGTGGTGGCGGCGGTGGCGGCGGAGGAGACGGACGAGGAGGAGGAGGAGGAGGCGGTGGAGCCCGTGGAGTGGGGGCGCAGCAGCGGCCGGCCCCTGGTGGCCCGGGCCGCGCGGCCGCGCCTCCGCAGACCGACGCGCGCGCCGTCCTCATCCAGGTGGTGCAGGTGGAGGAGGCAGTCGCCGGGGTGGCCGTCGACGCCGAGCTTGAGCCGCGCCGGCCGCGTCCCGCGGGCTACGGTCCGGCCGCGGCCCGTGCCGGGGGCGCCGGCGGGCCGCGGGGGCCCGGGGGGCGGCCTCTTGCTCCGGGCGCATCGCACGCGCACGGCGTCGTCGCCGACCCTCAAGGCCCGCAGCGCACGGCCGGGGCTGCGGTGCCGGGCGCTGCGCCGGCTGCCCACCACCATCGGGGGCGTCACACGTCAGCCGGGGCGCACATCCCGTCCTGGGGGAGCACACACGCAGCTTACAGACCGGAGGCCTCCAGCCCAAACAAAGTTTTATGTACTGCAAGACTTCATCTCTCATTTCTTTCCCTATCTTTCGTTCTCTCGGTGGCCACGGTAGCGGCGGGCACCAGCGCGACCGAAAAAAAAAATTACGCAGTCGGTAGGACTCGAACCTACGCTCCCAGAGGGAAACTGATTTCTAGTCAGTCGCCTTAACCACTCGGCCACGACTGCGGCGGTGAGGGGGGGCGCCAAGAGCGCGCAACACGTTCGCCGCGCGCGCGCGACGCTACCGCGTTTGGGGAGGGGGCGATCCCGGCAGAGAGGGGTGGGGGAAGAACGGGACAGTGGGGGAAGGGAGGGGGCGCCTGCTACAGTGTGGAGGGGGGGGGGGGGAATTATCTGCAGTCATCAACAAAGCGGGTCGCAGCCGGACAGCCAGCCTCCGGCGCGGCCGCGTGCAAAAAAGAAATAAAATAAGAATGATGAAGGTGGGCATTGGAAAGTATAAGTAACGAGCGGCCAGCCTGCCAACTCTCGGTCCGCGGGGGGTCACAGTGATATCACACGCTATCATCGAGGGGGGGGGGGTGGCGGCCGCATCCAGGCCGTGTTTGCTGTTCCCACTGCCGGTACCCAAGGGCGAAAACGGCGGCGCTGTACAGTAACGGCCAGTATTCGAACCCGCGTCGTCCGTGACGGCCGCTGACGGCATGCAGCCACAGCCGTGCCGCCGCCGGCGGCTGCCAGCCGGGCACAGACAGGCACAGCTGTATGCTAAACACTGCGCCGCAGCCATAAACCAGACGAGAAAACGAGCCCGCAGCTCCGCAGCCCGCCGAAGACGAACCCGCGACCAGCGCCGCTCACACACGGCGCACTCGACCGACGGCCTCTGTACGGAAACGGGCGACCAGGGCGGGCAGGCAGGCAGCCAGCCAGCCAGCCGAGCTGGCAGCCTGCGCACGGGCCCCCGTGTGCATGTTGCAAAAACGAGCATCGCGCCGTAAAGAGTATGCGAACGCTGAACTCGGACCCCTACCCCAATGTCTTCGGAGAGACAGAGAGACACACAGAGACAGAGAAAGAGACAGGCGGAGGCAGAGGGACAGAGAAAGGCAGAGAGACAGAGAAAGGCAGAGGCAGAGGGACAGAGAAAGGCAGAGGCAGAGGGACAGAGAAAGGCAGAGGCAGAGGGACAGAGAAAGGCAGAGGCAGAGGGACAGAGAAAGGCAGAGGCAGAGGGACAGAGAAAGGCAGAGGCAGAGGGACAGAGAAAGACAGAGACAGAGGGACAGGGGAGGAGGCCGACGTCACGGGGGTCGAGTCCGGTCCGGCCCGGCCCAGTCACTCCACAAACACGGCCTCACGTGAGGGCCGGGTGGTGTCCGCGCCGGCGCCCCGGACCGGGTATACACCTCGAGCGCCTCAACCGGAAGTCTGTGGGCGGCTACTAAAATTCGCACCCAGTCCACTCCCCCCTCCTTTACCTTTCCCGCCAGAGGGAATGCCTGTCTCTTTATTTATTTTTTCTGCGCGTCGGGTGGCAACCCTGCCGGCCGCGGTGCCGTGCCCCCGCGGTTGGCTGCACTATAATGTCGTCCTGTCGGTCGTCAGTTTGGCGGCAAAACAAGCGTGTCCTGAAGGTGACTCGTGCATTTGGCATGCAGGCCGACCGCGGGGGCCGCGGGGGGGGGGGGGGGGGGGGGGGGGAGAGAGAAGGGGGGGGGGGTAGTCGCGGGGGGTTTGCCTTTCGCACAGTACTATTCTAGCCGACGGCCCGCGGCTTTCCCGCGGCTGCGTGCCGCACCGTAGAGAGACTAGAGAGGCCCCCCGAGTCTCTCTAACCGGGCCGGGCGGCTCACGGAGGAGACCGTGCCCCTCTCCGCGCAGCGCAGCGACATGACTCGATCGGATTATTTAAGCTGGTCGCACAACAACAGTGAGGCGGCAGCGGCGGTGCCGCCGCGAACCACGAGAGAGGGAGAGAGAGAGAGGCCGCAATGAAGTCAGACAGAGAAAACAAAAGAAGTGCGTCGAGGGGGTGGGGGACACCTACACGCAGCACACGCACGCGACACGCGGCGGGAAGGGGGTGCGGGGCGGAGTCCGGCCCCGCGCTCGGCGGCCCGCTGCTCAGCCGCAGTCGCAGCCGCGGCCGGCTCCGGACCGCGTCGTCCCCGTCGCCCTCGTCATCGTCGAGGGGTGGCGCGGCGGCGGCGGCGGCGGCGGCGGCGCCGTCGTCGGGGAGGTGCACGTCACGACGGCGTCCTCAGTGCCCGCGGCGGCGGCGGCTCTGGCAAGGCGCTCGACGACGTTGGCGCGCGCGCGCGGCGGGGGCCCTGTTCGCGACGGGATGGCCGCGGTCTCACTGGGGGGGATCCACAGCCGCGCCACGCCGCGGACACGCCTAGCGCCGGCCGGCCGGGGAGGGGGCACGCCGGCCACCCGGCAGGCCGCCACGGCCTCGGCCAGGCCCCCCCACCACCGCGCCTCGCCGGCAACCACAAGAAGGCCCCCACTCTGACCACGCGGCGCCCTTGCCCTTCCCTCCCCTCCCCTCCCCGCGCAGGCTGCCCCCGGTCCTCCGACTGGACACGGCCCTGCCCTGCCTCAACGTAAAGGCCGGCCGTTCACACGGACGCGGGCGCCGCCGCCTTCGTCGTCGTCGTGCGGGGGATAGAGAAGACAAGCCGGCACAGATAGAGCAGGGAGGGCGGATAGATGGATGGATGGATGGATAGATGAATGAGCGTGATCAGCGGCAGCAAACGAGGAGCGACGCAGCCACAGACAGCCGGCGCGGGCTCGGCACACCGCACACCGCCGCCCAGACCCCCAATCACTTTGGCAAATTTGCCGCCGCGGTTTGAACCGTCCCGCGACATGAGCGTCGTATGAATGAGGAGGGGGGGGGTGGAGGTGATGAGCCAATGCCCACCGCGGAGGTCACAGTACGAGAGGCGGGGGGGGGGGGGGTCAAAATATTCAGATCGTCGGCTCGAAGGCCGATGCCGGTGACCCCGCGTCGACTCCTCCGCCCCTCTCCACACCACGTCCGCCTCCAATACACCTTTCAGCCGAGCGTAACCGTAACGTCCCCCAGAAGAAGTTCAAACTCAACCCGGCCCACCACCTGCATTACCGGTGTGTCCGATCGAGACCGGTACGCGCCGATACCCCCCGCGGGAGACGATACCACCGCTGAGTACCGAGGCCAGGGGGTATCGACAATGTGACAAATGTCCCCAGCGGGGTTCCGCACGCTGCCGTTGGATACACTCACCCGCACCGGGGCCGGGACTGGGGCTGCGGCTGGGGCCGCGTCGTCGTCGGCGTCCTCGTCCAGGCGGCGCCGGCCTCCCTGGCCAGGTTGAGCTGCCCCAGGGCGAGGGCGACGCCCAGGCCGGCGTGCGCGGCGCGCGCGGCGTGCGCCACGCTCAGGCTCACGCCCAAGCAGTGCGCCGCGCTGAGGCCGGGGCCGGCGGGCGCGGGGCCGGGCCACCGGCACCACAAGATGGCCACCATGCCGGAGCCGGGCCGCACGGCGCTCGCGGGCCGCTCCCGGACGCCGCGGACGCGGCCGCGGCGGTGGCGGCACAGGTAAAGGATTAAAATCTCGTCGATCAGACAGTTGAGCCGGTAAAACCAAGAAGTAGGCGACATGAAGTTGTGGCAGAACTCCATCAAGCGGCGCGGCGCGGAGCCACTGCGCCGTATGTCGGCCGACGTCGTTGCGCGACGGGGGGCCACGCGGTTAAAAGCGATACAAAAACAGTTTAAAAAAGGGGGGCGATTATCTACATGTGACATGTGGGGGGGCGCACAGCAGGGCCGGCACAGAACGCGGCCGCTAGGGACGCCTCGGCAGCCTCGCGGGCCTCACAGACAGCATCGGAGCGTGTCGCCGACAGCCGAATCACAACACGGGCGCGAGCAGCGCGAGCACGGAGCCATGCGGACCGGCGGACGGGCCACGCCGGAGCTGCAGCCTAAACTAACGGCCGGGCGGCCGGCGGGGCGGGGCGGCGCGGGGCGGAACAGGGCGGCGCAGGCGAGAGCGAGCGAGAGCGAGCGAGAGCGAGCGAGAGAGAGAGAGAGAGAGAGAGAGAGAGAGAGACTATTGGTCCGGATCACTCCCCGACAGGCCCGCCAATCGAGGGACAAATACAAAGGGCACCGGTCGTGCAGACGGGTGACGACGCAGGCGAATCAACCCCGCAAAAAAAAAAATCGTTGTCAAAGCGCCGCACGGGGTATCGCCACTACAGGCGGCGGTGGACAGCGCTTCCTGCGGCTAATGACGGTGTGATGGTGATCGGCGAGGCGCGCGCTTCCGACACGATTGATCGATCTGATATGATCGACGATCACCGATATGCGGACAGCGTGTTAGAAACCGCCGCGGGGGCCGAGTGCTGCCGCGCGCGCGCCGCGGCCGCCTCCGGGCGCTGCAGTACACGACACTAAACACTGTCATTATACTGAGAGAGGGAGATGTAGGGGGAGGGAGAGAGGCAGAGAGCGAGGGAGAGAGAGAGATCCATCATGGCACAGCCGCACATGACCAGTCTCCATGGACTGCCACGGACGGACGGCTCATGGACAGTCCAACGGTCCGGGCGCGGTGCAGTCTTGGCAGGCTCGACTCGAAGCCTCTGGGACTGCCACACTGCCGTGCTCTGCTTACCAACCGACTCAGCTAATGGCTTCATCCACCGATCTCGATATGAAAATGGGTTTGCGATGACTGCGTGCGCCCGCTGCCCGCCCATATATTGCTATTCATAGGCCGCGCATTGACGGAGGACGAGTACGCGATCAGAAATAGACACGGGATCGCCGCGCGGGGTTTTTCGCCGCGCAGCCCAGAATCAAAGTATTCCCGCCGGACGCGCGGGAGACTTTCGGCGTATGAAAAATTGCGGAACGCGGCGACGACAGGCGGCGTAAAGTTTACGAGCGGCAGTCTCGGCGCCGATTCAAACAATGGCACCGCGGCGGCGCTCCGAGGCCGTAAAACCCGCCGCGCTGACCGCATGAATTTCTCATCGCGCGATTTGCAGAAGGCCTGTTGGCGTGGCCGATCGACGTTGCGGTGTTTTTTTTTGTTTTGTTTTTATTGTCTCGGGGCTGGGTAATCCGTTCACAAACCACGTAACGCGTCGTTGGACCTCGCGGTGGTCGGTCGCAAGTGGTCAGATAGATAAGGTCGGTTAGGCGCGGCAGCGCGGTGGTATGGTTGTGTAGAGGGACTTCCCTGCAGTTGTGCCTCGGAATACACCAAGCATTCGGACACTAAACGAGCAGGGGTATTTACGCCTTAAATGCAGTCCTGCCGGATCCATTAGTAGCAGCAAACGTCAAAATCGTGTCCTTAATTGCCCTCGGATTATCTCCCCCGAAGTACCTCACAATTAAGTTAATCTCAAGGTTGCTCCCAAAAGTGTTCCTGTATTTACTGAAAATGCTTGAAGAAAGCGTGGAGTGCTTGATGGTGATGGTCCGCGTATTACCCCGAATCACCATCACATTTGCCCCCCCAAAATTCTCTCTCTCTCTCTCTCTCTCTCTCTCTCTCTCGGATAAGTTGGCTGTCGCCGCTGCCGTCGCCATCCGTCTGTCGCTATCGGCGTTTGTACCAGAAGAGAAATGAAGTCACTGGTGAACTCAGCGATCAACCGGTCGGGTGGGTTCAGTAGGAGCACGCCGCCGCTGGCTGCCGTTGGCCGCAGCCGCAGCACCGCCGCCTCGGCTGATGTCAGCCCCGCACAAGGCGGTGGAGCGGACGGTGGGGGTGGTCGCCACATTGTGGTGCGGGCGTCAATGAGTTGTGTGCAGGCCGTGGGGGGCCGCGGCAGGCCGCTTCAGGTGCCGGAGCGGATGACGTATACGGCACGCCGCGGCCGTACCGGCCTTCACCTCGCACAGCCACAGCGGCCGCTGCGCGAAAACCTGCCAAAGCCTTCCAGCCTCGATATCTCTAGCCGAGCAGCAACACGGCTCTCGGCCTGACCGGGTTACCCTCCTCTTCCGTCCCTCTCGCTCCTATCTGACGCTAGCGCGTGGGAGCGAGAGAGAAGACGGACCGGGTTAGGTTAGAACTCCACAGCAACAGGCGGGCAGCGCCCGCAGCACCGCCGCACAACACAACAACCCCTCGAGCTGGGCTGGCCGGCGTCAGTGTTGGTTCGGGGGGGCCAGGAGGTGTTAACACACGTCTGGTGCAGGCCGCGTGCCGCCGGCCAGACTCTGTTTACAGCGTCTCTCTCTCTCTCTCTCCCCCGACGTACAGCAGGCGCTGCCCACGTGGCTGCATAGCGCGGGGTGAAGTGGGTGGCGGTGCGTTTAGCCAGCTCCGGCACACGCTCCCGCCACGTTCCCGCCACGTGCTTCGCCTCCACAGCCACACCAGCCGCCGCCCACAGGTCCGACAGGTACACCCGGTCCGGCCGAAGCTCGGTACCGGCCGTGGCGGGCGGCTGTGGCCACGCCGACGGCCAGCTTACTTTGGGTGGTCCATAGACACTGCGTACGATGTCTCTCTCTCTCCCTCTCTCTCTCTCTCTCTCTCTCTCTCTCTCTCTCTCTCTCTCTCTGCTATGCTATGCTGATTATCGTGGGACGTAGGAGGTGGGCAGGACTCGCCGTTACGCCAAACTGACGAGGCGAGCGGCTAACGCTGCGCGGCGGCAGCGGCAGCAGCAGCCCGAGGCGTATATAGCGGGCCGTAGGCATCCGTCCACATGACCACGCGGCGCCATCTGTCTGTCTCTCTCCCACGCACATGGGAAGACCGCCTGGGGGGTAGGCAGCTCCGGGAGCTGCAACGCTCGCGTGCCGTGCGGGACGGCCTACCCAGAAGACCGCAGGCGCCCGCACACGACACCGACGTTCTTTTTTTTTTTGTTTTTTGAAAGCAGTTTTGGGGTCACGGCACGGCGGGCTCGCTTGCTAATCGTCTGGACGGGGTGGGGGCGTGGGCGTGGCGCGGAGCCGCGAAGGCCGGCGGCGGCCGGGGACCGCCGAACACAGCCCACACCGCACGGCTCGGGGCCGCTAGCTTTCTATACCGATCGGAACAGCAACAACATCGACAGCAACAACAAGAAGCACTGGCGAACCGATAGTATATGGCGATACGAGAGAAAAGGAACATGTGTGTCCTCTTCGCTCCTCATACAAACGATACCCCGACCATGCTTCCGTCTCCTTCCCGCATGAAGTCGCCCTTGCCTGCGCCGAATAGCAGACTCGGCGGACACAATGGTGCGCCAGAAAAGGCCAAGTCGGCAAGCAGACGACGTCAACGGAAGCAAAAAAAAAGAAGAAGGAAAACAAAAAAAAGGATGGACAGGGCGGGACTCGGCAGACCAAGACAATTACCACGAAGATACTGCGGGTGCCGAGCCGAGTACCCTGGCGGCCGCCACTCCAACCGCGCCACGCCACGCTCGCTGACGGTCTAGGTCTGCGCCCCGGCCAACCCCCGGAGCCCGCGGCTCATGAGCTCATGGTGTCACAGCTGCTGTTGTTGTTCATGGAGTCAACGTGTGCTACCTGCCGGACATATGGACTTGCTCACGTCAGTCGTAACTATCGCGGTACATACGATCCACCCGCACGGAGCCAGGAGCGGGGCCCATGACACGGCCCATGGACGCTCATCTGACATGCGGTCCGGCTGCACCCATGGCGAAGGCTCGTGGCTGTTAATCAAGCGGAGACAAGCCGACCCGCACATGTCGCGCACCTCACAGGCCTCGCGGCACGTAACAGTGCCGCCGCCCCCCGCGGGCCCCGTGCGGTGCTCGGTCTCGGACTGGACGGACTGGACCCGGACAAGCAGCGATGGAACGGCGATCGCAAAACCGAAAGGAAAGAAGAAAATTATCGTCCGAAATATGCCGGGGTTTTTGTCGTGGCTTTTGACCCGCGACCAAGCTTGAATGGTGACCAGCGAGATTCAAAGCCCGCGAAGACAAAGCGTCGTCTGCTAAAAATAAAAATTGGATGTTTCTATATGGCTAAGCTATTTCTTATTTTTTTCTAAAAACATTTATTTTTAGCCACATTGACTTGTGGTGTATTTCGGCCACTGACTGTCTGGGTGGTTGACCGTGATGAGGCTTTTGGGACGGCCCCTCGGGGCATGCCAGGCCATGCCAGGCCATGCCATGAGGCCACACCGGGCCGAGGCGGGGCGGGCAGCCGGCAGCTGTTGCCTCTACGCCTCTCCTCTCCTCCCGACCAATGGGAGGCCGGCTGACGTCATGGCTATACGCGCACACGGCGGCACGTTTAAAAATAGAAATAACGTCATGAGCGGAGGGAGAGGGAGGGGTGTGAGAGAGAGAGAGAGAGAGAGAGAGAGAGAGAGAGAGAGAGAGAGAGAGAGAGTAGGGGGAGGCGGTGAAGCGGAGTGAAACGAGGGGACGGCGGGAAGAAGGCGACAGAAAGTATGTGGCTGTGAAGAGAGACACGCCTAGACGATACGCGAGAGAAAGGGATAGAGAGGGAGAAAAACAGAGAGAGAGTGAGATGGGGGAGAGGAGCAAGTTACAATGGAGGCGATATGAAAGTGGCGGCAAATGAGGGTTGTGCGAGAAACAGGCGCGAGGGAAGGCTCTTTCTCTCTCGCTCTCACACACACATTGACCACGCGTGCTAATTTGTGCAATTGCGATAAAAAAAAACGCTGTCTTAGAACTCCAGAAGCTGGAGACCCTGCGGGCCACGGCAACCAGTTCAAGTGTGGTGTCTGATGGGTTGCATACCTTCGCGGCGTGGTGTTCAAGGCCCGCCACTGGCGAGATCATCCAATTACTGTTTTTTCGCTTCGGGCCTTTTTGTGTCACTTTACACTGTCCAACCAGAGCCAGTCCGATTTGGCTAAGAAATTCAGAATGACAACCCTGTCAATGAGACAGTTCCACAACATAGCTTTCCAGTGGCCCAGACAGTTGGGACGGTTGGTACCATGGCAGTAGAAAACAAAGCAGAAGCTAAAAGCCGGAGAGGTTAGGTTCTCGTTAACATGTTGACTGTCTATCATTGTAAAACGTTTTGGTGCTCGTTGTCACGCTGTGGTGCGGCCAGATTCCTGTTCGAGCCGACCGCTGTCGCGCACAGGAGAAATTTCCAGCAATCTCCAGATCTTCTTTCATATTATAAAGTAGATGATGCGGACGTATCTCAGATATTTGTTGAAGATGGTTCACGCACATGCTTCAGAAAACATGGGAAGGATAGTAATTCGACTCTACGGTCAGTGCGAAGGTTTCTTTAGCAACTCTTTAACCAGGACGGTTTAAACAGATCAATTTCTGATTTACAGGTCAACCACCAACATAGCAATTCCATCTCACCAAAACAAATTTAATTCATTGAAAGATTCTGACGTCTATCTTCAAGATAAAATTATGATTAAATTACCGAGGAGGTGTCGTCAAAAAAAATATTTCGATATGATCATTAAGTTGCTACAAGAGAGACGGGTAAGTTATTATGAATGTGGGAATGTGTGTTATGAGAATCCGTTAGTTCTACCTGTCATGTTTCAGCTATCAGAGGCC
The DNA here is from genome assembly GCA_026979955.1 of Megalurothrips usitatus. Taxonomy (NCBI): domain Eukaryota; kingdom Metazoa; phylum Arthropoda; class Insecta; order Thysanoptera; family Thripidae; genus Megalurothrips; species Megalurothrips usitatus. The sequence goes on from CM049605.1 coordinate 8,696,652, forward strand.
TTAGATGTCGTGCAAGTCACAATGTTAAAGAGGGATTGTGTTAAACCAGATTATTACATTTATTCGATTCTTATTAAATATTGTGGACTTATTGGCCATCCAGATATGGCTTTTAAATTATATACTGATGTAAGTCATTGTTCTACGTATTTTCCTCCTACTTATCTTTCATACCTCATTATTTCCTTTGTAATATTTCTTTGCCTAGATGATGAAGCAGGGCCTTTTTGTAGAGCAAACTGTCTATTTACATCTGTTTCTATCAGTTGGAAACTGTTCATCACCTAATGGTTTGCAAGCCATAAGGGATCTGTTAGCTTTTATGAATGAAAAGGGTGTTGAATTGGAAACAAAAACTTGCTGGGCAGCACTTAGAGGTCAGTTTTATATAAAATTTAGTTAAAGTAAAGGTATTCCTGTAGAAATTTTTACTTGATTCTTTTCTTTTCAGCATTTGGGCAATGTGGAAGTATTGAAGATGGAATAAGGGTATTGGATTACATGGAGACCAGAGAAATGTATATCCCATTGCCTGTCATCTCATATCTTTTTCGTGCTTGTGTCTTAGACAAATTAAATGGTTTTCGATATGTATTACTTCTTTACAAAACAATGGTTAAATTAAAAATAAAACCAGAAATCTATCAGTTTAACAACTTGTTGCATTGTACTAGAGACTGCCATCTTGGTAGTGTGGAAAAATTTGTTAGTGTTCTCAATAGATTTGGTCTACAGAATGATGATAGAGCATCAATAGATAATGTAAGTGTCATGAGAATCGCCCTGCAATCCCTCTTGGAATGGTGTCTGGAAGCAGTTTCTTGCTTTGTTTCAGAAAAGTTGTGAAAATGTATCTATGAGGACTAATTCCATAAGACAGCCTCCGAATGTTCTTTCGGACCCTCCTACTCTTGGCTTCTTAAGAAACCTTGCCAATATAAAAACAGCTCAGGACAGGTGGTTTACTTTTTACTTAAGTCTGATATTCACTGTGTTATATGATGATGATTTTTTTCCCTCCACTATTGTAGGCTTTTTCTCCTTGGTGGTGCTGAAGGAGTTATTGGTGAAATGATTAAGTGCAATGTGGAACCAGACAGTAGTGCAGTGTGTTACCTATTACAGTGTGGTCCCAACACCATTTCTGCAGAAACGGTAACTGACAATGCTGTTGTTATAGTAGAAAAGTGACACAATTGTTTGATAAATAATTTTCTTTGTCTGCACAGAAGCTTTTAGAAATTGTTGAGCGATTAAAAGTTCCCGTGAATGTCCGTTTTTTTAATGGCATATCACGGCGCAGGGTCAGAAGGCAGGAGCATACTGAAGCAAAGGTTTGCTTTGTGGCCTTATAAGGATCTAAATCAAATCTGATCTGGTCATATAATTTATTTTTCTGGTAACCCCATTGCAGGAGGTTTTGACCATGCTTAAGATGAAGGGACTTGAGCCTGATAAATATACGTTTGATATTTTGTCTATGACATGTAAAGATGTTGCTGATGCGATGGATTTGCTAGATGAAATGGATAGTTATGGGTTAAAGTAAGTAGTAAATGTGCCAATGTTTGGCAGGTAAACATTTTTTAATTAATTGCTCTGTGTATCAGTGCAGTGAACGTACCTCAAAATTAAGCCCACTTTAACTGCCCAGTAACCTGTATTTTTTTTAAATGACAGGCCCACTGTTGTGCTGCTCAACTGCTTTTTGATGAATGCTTTTAAGGATTATCAAATGGATTTCATTAATGTAGTTCTTGACATAGTTGACCGTGAACAGTTGGAAGTTGACTCAAGATTTATCACAAGTGTAGAAAATTTTTTCAAGAAATGTTTAAATATACCCATGGTTTGTGTTTGATCATCGCATACAAATTGAACTTTTCTTTCAAAAACATGAGATTTTGGTGTCAGGAAATTCTGTTGTTTTTTTTTTTCAGACTACATTGAATAGGTTTCCTCCAGAGAAAACGAATGGTATCCAGGAATTTTGTAAGAAGTATCCCAAGTGGAGATCCACCATACAAACAAGAAATGTGAATTAAATTCTTCAGAAGTTTGTCTTTGCGACAAACAAAAATAAATAAGAATAAATGAGGAAATTGAAGTTTTGCAAGTGTTTTTTATTGTCTCATTCTTGAAGATGAGTAACACCATCCAGCCATCCAATCCCCATTCATCACTCGACTGGAAACGCGAGATTTGCGTTCAAAACCGCGCGCGCCCAGCTCACTTTCATACGCGACTGCGCGACCTGCTGTGTTTTGTTTTTCGTCTGCTAGGGTGCTGTGGATGCCAGCGACGGCTCTGTAGACTCGCCTCCGATCAATTCGCAGGTCTGTTTATCCACTGTGAGATGGCGTTTCTCCAGAATGGACTGCACTCGTTACTTCCTTCGCTGTTTTCGTGTTCACCCCGAGCTTCGATTCTGGTAAAGCACTAGGCGTGTCGATCACGACCCGCACCGACGAATTTCTAACCAAATTTCCATCATGCCATTGCGGGTCTGTGTTGATTTTGGATTATTTCTGTTGCAGGGGCAACAAGTTAGAACCAAGTTTGTCAATCGCATGCAAATGAAGGACCACAAACGTCGAATGATGGTTAAACACATGGGGCAGGAGAGGTTGCTTTTAAACACAATCTATCGCTGCAAAGTGCTTCCTCCAGAGGTGCGGGTATGTATCCAGCAATTATTTATTTCATCAGTGCCTTCTGGAAAGGCTTATGTGCCGCCTTGCCCCGGGTGCGAATCGGACCTTGCGCCTAACTTGTGTTGCTTGTATTTCAGAGCGTGGCTCATGAAGATGTGAAAGCATTGCCACGGGACTCCAACTACATCAGGGTGGTCAACCGTTGCTACGCAACCTCCAGACCAAGAGCACCGATCACCGAATTTCGTGTGAGCAGAATTGTATTCAGGGACTTGGCGGACAAAAACAGACTGGCTGGTGTGCAGAGGGCCATGTGGTGATTAGTGTACTAGTGAATAAGTTTATTAAAATTAATTTCCCTACTCTTCAGTCTCATTCTGACCGCGTGATACGGAATCAGATTTCACCCTCCCTGAACTAGGCACCTTGGTTGGCTGAAATTTGAATCATCAATTCGCCACCCCTACTAGGGTACCAGAAACAAATGCGAGTAAGTGTGAGGAGTATGTGAGGAAGTTCAGGTACAAGCACAAGGTTTAGGTTTTTATATCTTTAATTGTACAATAAAACTGCACATAGTAAAGAAAATAGGAATGAGGTTTTAATCGAAGAGACCTGAAACAAGGAAAAAAAGAGGGATTAACACGCAGCAGCTACCAGTTACGGGGAATGACAATTCATACGCTTCTACAAGAATGTAGTGAACATTTCTACAACAAGTGTATAGTATACATTTGCTGTCTATCATATAGAGCACTTTAATTTTCCATGCATTTTCCCTTAATATTGCCATGAAATGACAGTATCAACTGATGTGCATGGACTGAAGCCCTGAGCAGCGACTGTGTCTAGCGTTTCTTAGATTAATGAGACGAACCCACCAACCTTACACACTGCCAGAAATTATGTGCCCACCCTTAGCACACCGTCCCAACAATCAGTGTTGAGTACAGCCGGCTTAATAGGATGGGGTATAGGAAATTGAATATTGCATCTCGACAGCAATAAAACATTACCAATCGGCGCACTCTCGCACTAATAGGGCAAGTGTAGTGAACATTTCTACAACAAGTGTATAGTTACATTTGCTGTCTATCATATAGAGCACATTGATTTCCCATGCATTTTCCCTCGATATCGACATGAAATGACAACATCAACTGATGTACATGGACTGAAAACTTTAGCTTGTTGTACCTGGCAATTCTTAGATTAAAGAGATGGACCCAACAACCTTACACACAGCCAGAAATGTTGTGCCCACCCTTAGCACACCGTCCCAACAATCAATGTTGAGTACAGCCGGCTTAATAGGATGGGGTACAGATTCTAACCAGTGACAACAAAACCTATCCAACAAGAAACCTACCGAAGCCCATGTCATCGTCAGTCTCTGGGTCGCTCTCAACCTTCTTCTTCTCTTCCTTCTTGTCCTCCTTGGCAGCACCACCGGCAGCGGCGGCGGCGGGGGCAGCACCGCCAGCAGCGGGGGCAGCACCAACACCGGATCCCACGTTGGTGATCAGGTCCTTGATGTTGACTCCCTCCAGAGCCTTGGCGAAGAGACCGGGCCAGTAGGGGTCGACCTCAACACCGGCAGCCTTCAGGATGGTCTGGATCTTCTCGCCCTGGGAATCAGACAGAGCATTAGAGGGGAAGCAGCATACACCCTGCCGCGCACTGAAAGTATAGCCGCGGCCGACACTGCCAACAGTACAGTGTCGCCCGGGCGGTATATATAGAGACGGTACAGCGAGGGGCCCAACACGCGGCGCGCACACCTCACACGTTGCACAATCCTCGCCGCGCGCGAGCCCGGGCTCCCGCAGGTCACCCGCAAACCCACCGGCCGAACAAACACGATACACGTCAAGCAACGAGGGCCACAGCCACGACAGCGGCCGGGAGCATGGCAAGCAACGTCACAGAACAGACCCTGAAGGGGTCACAGAACCCGGGCGCGATCAACGGGTACGAGCAGCGCACAGACAGAGGCTCCACCAAAGAACCAGGGTTTGCCTCGACTTGAAATACGGACCCGTCTCGCGAGACATGGCGGCGCCGTGCGGCGCCGCCAAACACGAACGCCGGACAGGTTAAGTGTACTTACCGTGACCGCGACATCGTCGTCAGCCAGAATCAGGGCGGAATAAACGCACGCCAGCTCGGAGGTGGTGGCCATTGTTATTATTTGTTGGTTTGTTAGGGCGGATGCCTAAATTTAAATGTGCAAGTCGCCGATACGGCCTTAGCTCCGAAGAGAACAAGCACGGTGCTACTGTTTCCAAACGGAAAGAAGGAGTGGATGTCGCGCAGGATGTAGGGATCAGAGGCGGGCTGGCGGCACACGATTGTGGAAGGCACCCCGGGATACTCTTTCCGGTCGGAGTGGTCGGTGGTCGTAGGGGGCGTTCTTAATTTAGGGACATATGCGCGGTCTGCTTCAAAACGCCGAGAAAAGCAGAAAACAAAGCAAAAGGCAAAAACAGACAGCCAAAGGGGAAATTCACCTGTGATAAAATGAGTGACAGTGTGAACAACTTTGTGGTGCTTCCCTGGGAAATGCCAGTGACACTCCCACATTTCGTTCCTCAATTCTGCCGGTATTTTGTTTTGCATAGGCATAGTATTTTTATCGCTTGGAGATCAGGCACTGCATTGGTTTTCACTTTTGATCGAGATGCTGAAAACCTGTCAACACAGAAGCCACTGTGTAGTCAGGTGAGAAATCTAGCAAAAACACATGTTCCTATTAAGTATTAACTTACCGGCCGCTTCTACAGTCTTCTTATTATTTTAGGTTATTTCATCAGAGGAGTGTGTTTTGGATGTTGTTATCATAAGTGACTGCATCTATTTTGTGAGCCAGAATGGTCGATTTCAAGTGCTTTGCTCCCAGCAAGGAGAACGGTCAGAGTTGAGATAAATTTTTGTTGATGTAACATGAGATTCTCGTCTAATTTCCATTCCTGCTTGCAGATTAGAGCAACTGGCAAAATGTCAATCATTTTTTCTGGTCAATGCCTTTGAGTTGTCTCCTTTGAAAAAGATACTGTCTGTGAGTGCAATACCTGAGGACGGACAATCAGAACTTCAGAGCGCATTTGCAGTGGTGACGTGTTCCAAAGAGGGCAATAAAATTGACGCAGAACTGTATACAGTTTCTAAAGCTTTAAAGAAACCAGAATTTCGGCTTGACTTTATTATTCACATCAATAATGGCAGTCACTCAAAAGTAAGCCTCTGCTCGTCAGCTCTCTTGTCCTCAACTCAAGCTAGAGTGATCTTTCCTGAATTTAAAGATGCTGAAATTTTGATCGTGGCTTTGGAGACCGGCCAACTATTTTGTGTGCCATTTTACATTTCCACTAAAAAGTATGCTATGAGACCAACTGCTAGATTAATTTACCAACATAACTGTCCAATTGTTGGACTTGCCTGTCCTCAAGGTACAGAATAATATGCCAAGCAGTATGTTTTCAGTGCTGTATTTAACAACTAATAACTGATAATTTGATTACAGAGGGTTTCAATATATATGTCTTCTGTAAAGGTGGGACATGCTTGAGAATTTCACCCCATCCCAATAATCCAGATCAGTTGAACCACAGCTGCTTGTCCTACAACTCTTTTACACTACCATATCCCATCAAGTCCTTTTCAGTTTGCAAGAGTGACTTGTTAGTTGTGACTGACGCCAATACGACAAATGTTGTAAGAGTGGTCTGCTCGGCACAGGTAGACATGCTTACAATCCCCTTGAGAGGTATCTGTTGTGAACAATTGAACCAAGTTTACTTCAAGTGCAGAAGCAAAATCTATTCCGGAAATTGTGCTCTTTTTTTTTATCTCTTTCAGGAGTTTCAGCATTGACTACAATATCTAGTGAAAATTTAATGGTAGCTTCGACCTTTCACAATGTCTTTTATTTATTGGATCCCTCAAACTGTCTGCAAAGAAAAGAGAATGACAGTCCACCATGGGCAGGTAACATTTTCAGTTCTGTACGGTTTATATTCAATGTCACAGCTTTCTCAATAATTTTAAATCTCCCGAAGGGTGTGACCTTGATGTGTCACTTCAACTTATACAAGATATGAAAAGCCAAACAGAGCTACTTTCAAAGTTAAGAAAAGAACTTGAAGAAGAGGATTGCATCATCAAAGGTGGGATAAAGACTTTGAGACATCTATAAATTGAAGCTTTACCTCATTTTTCTATTTGAATCATGGTTACTACCAATATTATTTTTGATTTTTCAGCATTAGCCACTGCTGCTAGAGCACCAATTTTGGGTGCCAATTTTACAGTCTCTGTTAAAGTCTTAAGAACACATGAAGTATATGAAAACCCAAACTGTGAAGAAACTGGAAAACCAATAATTGAGTTTGATACTCACCAGCAAAGTTACCAACTATCAATAGAAATACAAAATGATTCACCAGAAGACTTCAATCCATTACTCTGGAAGTTACACATTCAGATAAGGAATCAAGATGGAATGTCATTATCAAAAGTTGCCCATTTATCAAGACCATTTAATAGAGAATCTGCATTCTCTGCAACCGTTAATGTACCATACCTACAGGAACAGTTACCATTCCCCGTCACAGTAGATGCAAGTTTAATTGCTGAAATTAAGGATGAGGATACTGAGAGTCTGTGGACAAGGATCCGTCTTAATACTGTCACTTTAGATATCTCTCACTTCTTCACAGTATCACTTCAACCTCCTCAAAATACTTCTGCATGCTCTCCAAGTGTTTTAACATTTTTAAATCAAATGCAATCTCATTTTATGGCACCAGTACCTCACAGCAAAAGTATTGAAGAAAATGCTATGATGACTACATATGTTATTCCTATCCTTGAGAAGTTCCGACAACCTCATATTATTATTGCAAAAATACTGTCCAACTGTCAACACCGGCATAAATTTGCATCGGTTAAAGATTTGTTCAGTGAGTTTCCTTGATTGTTTCCTTGATCATAAGCCTCTCTGACTTGTCACTTTTATCCCATTCCTCCTCAATTTTGCAGATGAAGGTGATAAGACAGTGATATGGTTGTCAGTCCTTGAGAAATTGGTCAAATTGGTATTTAGAAAATCATGTGCCTCGTTGTCGATCAGCAGTATCAATCTACCAATATTACATGATGTGAAGCTATGTTTGGCCACCATGCTGAATGAAGATTTCCCCCAAACATCAGGTTCTCCCATGGGAAATTCTGCATATCCCAAGGCAAAGGTTAGTTGCATCAAGTTCCATTCAGCACTACCTTACCATGATCATTTCATTCATTGTCATCCTGTCTTTTTTTTTGTTTGAACAAGAACTTGCATGCAGTTTTAGAAACCTTATCACTTGATGAGGTTCAAGATGAAAAACAGCTGTTGGTCATCCACCAAGATCTTCGAAACAATGTTTCTTCACAGATCTATTGAAGAGGACTTTCTAATTGTTTCCTAAAACTTGTTTCCAATGTTTTAATTTTTTCAGTGTAATTTCAAGATAACTCAAAACAATTGTGCAATACAATTAACTCAAGTCAATGGAATTAAATTTATAATTTAAATATTAGCAACGGCAACCCGCCAAAACTATTAAAATGAGCAAGAATCTTGGTACATAGGCAGAAAATTGGCGACTTTATTAGCAATATCATAACATTTCCCAATCATTTGAGGTAGCGTTCAAGAAAGAAACCTCAAACACAAACAATTTCTTACACTTTCCATATTTTATTTTAAATTATTTATATAACTTCAAAAAATTAAGTTGGAATATAAAAAAAAGCAATTAAAGCTCATAACCTCAAGCTAGAAACACTCAAAAACTAGAGGAGACCACAGACAATACTGTAACAAAAGCTTATGAGGTAAAATTGAAAGTCATGGGGTGGCTGCTACAACCAGCAACCGATTAGATGGAAGACTTCCAGGCAGAGCGCATCAACTGCCTGCATCTAACTTGAATGAGTAAACATGTACTCTCTTTAAGGCACAACAGAAAACAAATGATCTAAGTAATCTCAATAAAGTAGGATTTAACTCACATAGGAGATGTAAATGCAAAATACTATTGACTTGATTAAAACATAACAGCAAGATAAAACATATGAGGTATATAAAACGGCCATCACTGAAAAATATAAATTTCCAGGCAGTGCTGGCAGAGATAATGTTCATCTCAAGAAACAAACATAACATGTTATGGGGAGATTTTCTAGTCACAGCCAGTACTAACAGGTTTCATGTTAGGACTTGAGAGTGCTGTTTATTAAACACATTTTAAAAATCACAAATCAGTCCTTGATTTGAAAGTTTGTCCATTCCCATTTGGAGAAACCACAGTTAATTTATACGCCTCCTTTCATAAACTTTAGAACATCATTATGTAAAGACAAAATTTGATCAATCCAGTAGGCAATGTTTGGTAATATTCATATCACTTCCTTTATAAATAGCTTCCAGTCTCATGGAATCGACGACTAGTCGGGCTGCATACCAAGACCCAGAAGTGAGCAATTTAACTTTTGTAGTCAAATGCATTCAAAAATATAAAATGAGAATAGCCTGACTACTGTAAAGATAAAAGTAAAAGTCTTTGTCTAGCAGTAATTTCTCTGAGGACAAGAGACATGAAAGACTAAGTAGCAAATATCTTAACACCCTGGCCACAAGTAAAAAAATAAAAATGTAAATGTACACACAATTTGAAGCCATCATGCTACATAAGAAGTGGCACAGGAAGATTTTTTCTTTTATTTGTCAATTAATCCCAGCCATATAAGTACAGACACCCTTCTTATTGTATTGAAAAAAGGTAAATTTTAGAGAGAGACTTAATTAAGAGAAGTATTAACAGCTTTTAGATCAGAAAAAACACAAGTCTTAACGCGCAGATATATTTAAGAAGTTTGCAAATTCAGAAACAAAACCGAACACGTGGAGAGGTGTGAGGTGTAAAGATTGGGAAGGTATCTTCTAATCCACAGAAAAATCCTATGTATGTACTTCAAAAAACTGGAATCGCAAACCAAATCTATTTAAAATGGAAAGATGGCACACCTTTGAAAATTGCTAAAAAGATTTTTCTTAAAAGGCCTCATAGGCCGATTCGACAGGTGAGGAGGCAGCTCCATTCAGAAATTCCTCCAGCTCATCCCTACTGCGTTCCTCAGTGTTTAGTTTTCTCCCCAACTTCTTCTTTTTATCCTTTTCTTTATCTTTGTCCTTTTCCTTTGACTTTTTCTTGTGTTTCTTACCACTACCTTTATCATCGACCTACAGAAAATAAATGAACACACATATAATTAAAATTGTGAAGAGATGGAAGGAAATATGTGACAAGATGATGGGCAATGGGATAAGTGGCACAGTACCTTATCTTGATCTTTATCCTTTTTTATTTTCTTCTTCTTGTCCAATGTGGCTGTAGTATTTTTATCATCACTTACTTCACCATCTCTCGAACCTCTAGATACAATATCTTCACCACCCTCTGGACTTCTTCTCACCTTGCTATCAGAACCAAGCCAAGCATCCAGGGCATCTCCAGTTATGTTGGAAACCTCACCATCAAGTGAGAGCGACCCTCTGAAAATCCATGTCAATATTTTTAAAAAAAAGCAACATATAAGTCTGGAATTGAAATTCGGTCACAACTGGAATACTTACTCATCTTGTACAGATTTCTTGTCAGTGCTAGAAGCTGTTGACAACTTCCGTTCCGGTACCTGTGATGTTGAATTAATTGGAGGGACTTTGTTTTCTGGTAACATGGTACGATCCTCGTGGTCATTTTCAGTTTCGACATCAGCAACAGATACACCAGGTAGAGGCTGTGTTAGATCTTCATCCGAATCAATATCATCTTGAAAACCAGCAACTAGGGGATTCCCATCAGGTTCAACATCACTATTGGGACAAAAAGAACTTATAGTAGACTTTAAACATATACAACAATCCATTGATATTTGATAGATTAAAGATTAAAACTTGCCTATCTGAGTCAACAGATTGTTGGTGTGTGGAAATTTGACCTCCTTGTGGAACAGGATCCTCCAAAAATGATCGGTCAATAACACCACCATCAGGCACAAACTCTTCTACACTAACCACATTTCTGAGGCCGCCCTTCAATGCACCCTCAAGAGGGAGATCGGACCGCTTTTCTGTCACATTTTTGAAAGGATAAAATAAATTAGATTTAGTGAGAGAAAGTTATTTGATTTAAACTATTTGAGCATAACTCATACCACTTTCAACTGCCTCTTTCTTTCCAAAAAATTTTGACATGAGCCCAGGCTGTTTCTTTCCAGAATCGGTGGTTCCATCCACCAAGTCATTGCTGAGATTCTTCTCAGGCACAGGCAGTGAGCTCTGAGTTGCTGCCTTGGCACCTGCATTAGGTGACGCTTGACTGATGATGGGTTGACCTCCCCCAATGGGATAACTCCCACCAATGGGCTGACCCCCACCAATGGGCTGACCCCCACCAACGGGTTGAATGATGGTGCCAACAGGTCCAGAGGAACTACGGCACATTGACACCTCGCCGGCTTGGTTCACCGGGGCCTACAAACAGACGTATCACCACTATCAACGATGACACTTAAAAAAAAAACCATTTACTAAGTGCAGGTGTGACAAGTGATCCTAGCTCTGACCAGTTGGTGAGATGTTGAGGAGTGTGGAATACTCCCAGCAGCATGACCTATGCCAGAAAAAGATTGGGCCTGTGTCCCCGAAGACTCAGCTGCTTGACGTCGCTTATTCACAAGATTTTCCAGAAACCTGTGTGATCCCAGAGAGGATTATAAAAGGTGAGAACAGAAATGCAGCACAAATCAAATAATTACAAATCATAAAAGCACTTACTGGTTGTAATCAGCATCAGGCCCAGCTTGGAATGCATCCAGCTCAGCCACAGTGGCAATTGTTTCATTGCCATTTGTCTCTAACTGAGCAAGAAGGGTTTCTCGTTGCAGCTGAAGAAATGGCAGATTCAAAAACTTGTGCAAATATTTCAAACCGAAACCATTTCGCATTGAAGACTCCGCATAACGTATCTGAGCACATCCTTCTGGCCTTTAAAGTACAAGAACAATTTTTTTTTTTGACAAAGTGACAGTGAAATAACATAAAATTTCTTGCCTCTTCTACAACAAAGTAGAATGACAGGACAAGGAAAACAAACCTCTGTTGGCTTTCTATATAGTATAGGATGTGATCTGGAGTGATGACTCGGTGGTGTGACATGTCACAATGATTTGCAAGGACAAGTACAGGAATGTGAGCAGGCACCTTTGGTAGTTCTCTCTGCACATATTCGAAGGTCCTGTAAATTATAATGATAAAACGAAATAGCCTTGAAAGAGTCATAGCCCAGACTAATTACTAAGTCTAAGGTAATGCTTACCAATTTTTTGTGATGTCAAGAACCATAATGACTCCATTGGTGCCCTTATAGACATCAAGAAATTCAGCATCTAGAGCAGGTTCTTCAGGAAGGTCAATGGAAGGACCCACATTTTCCAGCTTCAAACCATCAATCCTTTTCTTCTTTTTCCCACGGTCAACAACATCCCACACTTCAACCTTAACAACATCATCTGTTGCTTTGTAGCTCCACTGAATACTAGCCACCTGAAAAGAGAGAAGGAATGTAAGCACAAAATAAGAAATGTAATGAAGGTGGGAGTTCATAAATCATGAATTCCTACCTGAATTTCTTCAGTCTGCGTGTACTCCTCAATAAATTTTTCTCCTTTCAGCCGATGAAAGAGAGCAGTCTTACCAACATTTCTGTCACCTTTAATGATGATTTTCACTGGAAATTTTAAAAACGTTTAGGTTAAATATGAGATAAAATATTGCCTCTTTTGTAACTCCATGAGTGATAAACTCACTGTTGTACTGGACTCCACGAGCAAATTTGCGTTGAAGATTGTGAGCCATTGACTGGAGACCAGGGCGAGGGGCTGGAGGCAAAGTTCCTGTGACTGGAACTTCCCCCTTCCCTGTCATTCTCTTTAAAGCAGCAAACATTTTTGAACAGATTTACTTGAGACCTGGGTGATAATGAAAACAAAGTTGGGTAATCACATTCCTGACGCCACCGTTCAACATAAAGTAAACGAATAATTCAGCCAAACACATTACCTTTTAAGCATACATTGGGCGAAACAGGTGATCAGTGTCCAGACTGTCAGTAGGGGCGCCCGAAACGATGACAAAGTTGACTTTAGGAATTGTTTGAGTAAAACCTAACCTGATGTATCACTGACAGAACAAACTTGAATCTCAGACGAGGGCGAAGATGACCCCCTATCTGAGCAACAATAAACATTGAACATCTCAAACAAATTCACAATTTCCAGGACATGACAAATACACGTTTTCACAGATAAATCTCCATTTTTGAGCCCCCAACGTAGTGACAGCTGCCAAACAGGCAGGCCACAGACAGAGAAAACACCTATCGGCAGAAAACGTAACTTCGGGGAGGAGGGTGGGAGGGTGGCGGAAAGAGGGGGGGGGGGGGGGGCACAGTCGCGGGATAAAAGGATACACGCGATTGTTGACAAGGAGGCTGGGACTTGAAGCTACAGTCAAATGTGAACTCACCATGAGTGCGAGTGAGGTGTGTATTATGGTAAAACGAACAAATCTGCGGGTTGCCATCTGCCTTTGCTGGTAATAACAATTTAACGTATGGGTTTACTGCTCGCGTTTTATGTCCACAGAAGAAGCGGCGTTCCCCGGACCCCAAAATACGGTCTAAAAGGACGCGCTTAAGTTCCCTGTCAGGGCAGTTAACGGCCCAGTCCCACTTCCTCAAGTAAGTTTCAGTGTTTTTGAATTTGAATGGTTATTCTATCTATCTTCAATCACATTTGAATGTTCCCTTTAACAGCTCGTCGCCGACGTGTGCTATCCTAGAAGTTTGTGATGGAGACTCGGTTCACTTCATAATATGTGAGGAGTCAGTCCTGGCTTTGTCGCCTAGCAAACCTGCCATTGGTGTCCATTACAACTTCACGAATTTGCATCCAACTGCCTTAAGATTGACGGTAATGATTCTTTGCTTCCTGGAACTTGTTGTACTTCCTTTTTTCTCCTTGTACTTGACAAAACATTTTTAGACAGGAAAAGTTAAGTGCTTCAGATCCACTGAAAACACGACATGGCATAAAGTTGAAGGTGATATTGAAGTGTATCAACCACCATGTTACCAAGTACTCACAACTATTCGGGTAAGATTCTTGGCCATTTTGTAGGTAGATTGAAGCTGAACCACTGATTGATCTCATGGTCTAAATTGCTCACAGGGCAAGGTGACGGAGGTCAATTTTGATCTTGGAGTTCTTACTCTGAATAATACAGTAAATGTTATAACTAGCGCTTGTGCCGGGATAGCCCAGATAACTTTGCCTCAGGTGGGCCAAACAGCCACATTGTTCAATGCCCATAGAGTACCCATCAAAGAAGGAAATGCAACATTTGTGATGTGTGTGAAGAGTTTTCTCTGGTAAGCACTCGAGTACCATTTCTCTCTTGCTTCTTGATTCAACTGCCCTCAGTCAGTTCATCATAATGTGCATGTAAAACTTTTAACTCTTCCCATTTATTAAAATCTTGTTCTAGTGTGGAAGGGGAGAGTACCCTTCAAATTCCGTCAGTGAAGTTAAGTGTTATCCGATCGGCTCTAGGGGGTAAAATCCGAGACTACAGGTTAATACTGTGGCTACTGGATTGCTCTACTTTCTTAAAGAACAGCTTTAGTGATGAATTCCTTTCCCTAAGTGAAATTTCAATGTAAGGCCCTAAGTTAGATGCTTTCATTTTAAGTGCATACTTTTGGATTTTATAACTTTTTGAGATTTTAGGTGTGGACACAAGGATTTCCATTTAAATATTCTGGTGATGTTGACTAAATTTATTATAGAGAAAACTAAAGATGTGCCGGAGATGTGTCTTCTCAATGAGTTTCTTTCCAGTGATCACCTTACCCATTGTGGGTCGCTTAAAGAGGTGAGTTGGATTTTAAATGTTTCCTTGGGTGCCTTGATTAACATGGTGTATGTGTGTGGAGACATATGCTTCTGACCGACAGGTATTTATTCCAATTCCTCTCACAAACCTTTCTCATCTCTTTTTGAGCAATCCTCCTCTGCCCGATAAGCTAGATGAAGAAGGCTCGCTGCGGTACTGGCAGTACGCTATAAAGAAAAGTTCTAAGGACTTTTTAGTTGGTGTATTGTTGTTCAAACATGTCAGCCACCGCCTCATGTTCACTGACGCCTTTTCCTCCATTGCTCTTGTCGTGAGTACTTTGCTATTTAGTTCCCCAATAGCATCAGACCTTGCATGTCCTCAGCTGTGTTGTCTTTACAGATTCTCCCCAAGGAGGGTCAAGTCTTGGAGGCCAAAGATCTCACCAGATTGGACAGGAAGGTGGTTGTCATATCAGAATACAATGTGGTCACAGAGACATTTGTGTGGCCAGCAGGAGGGAATCGGGGAGCAGTATCTCGAAGAACCCTTCGGACGCTTGTTGTTTATCTAGACCACATCCACACACTCTCCTCATGTTCAGGTTAAAATAATTCAAAGTCATCTATACCTTTTATTAAGCAGGACTATTGTTGTATTATTTGAGAGGGGAAGAAAGAGTCACTGATTTTTTTCTATTTACCTATCTAGCAGGAGCGGGTGAAGTTAGCCCCATCACCTCTTCCCGGAAAGGTTCTCTCCTTAAAAGCTATATGTCTCAGTACATATTTGTACACTTAAAATCAAGCCCAATGGCTCCTAAACAGGGCAGGCCTGCAAGGTGAATTTCTCATGTCCTTCCTGTCAGCTTGCCAGTGAAACTTTACAGCAACTTAAATATTGTTTTCTTTTTCCCAAGGTATCACATAATGGGGTCCCTTCTTGGTACCTTGACAGATGAGGCTTCTACCAAATCCCAAAGAGGCAGCGATTCGAAACCCATCTTCTTAGCTCTAGAGGGCCCTCTAATCGCGTCCTACCCATACGTGTGTGCCAACACAGTTTATGAAATACGTCTCCCGCTTCCATGTGATAGAGGTTTTTTTGACAAAGGGTAATGACCATTAGTACTATTAATTTTCCTATACTCTGTGCCAATTATTGCGCTCAGCTCAAGTTCAATTTTCTGCAGGCTTCAGCTTTCAATTTTATGTGGAATGCAGAGAATGCTTCCAACCACAAACTGTGTAACATTACCGAGGTCTTGTGAAATTCATCTTGTCAGCAGCTGTGATGTTCCCAGCAGCAGTCTAAGATTCAGTGACTGCTATAGGTACATAGAACTTTCACTTGACGGTCCTTGTGTATAGGACCTTTCTTTAAAGCCACGGCTGCGTCAATGAGCTATTTGTGATTAAAATCTGTTTGCAGTATTGACCAGGCCATTAAGGAAGCCAATATCCACGAGCTGATTAACATCAAAGGGTACATTGTGGAGCGCTATCATCAGGATCCGCGATATGATCGTGAAAAGATAGATGTGAAAGCCAATGGCTTTGGCACCCCTGGTTTGTGGTTAATAACACCATCAGCTGAGTGCACTGTGGATTATTTTCGTGATTCATATTGTTGTTTTCTCTAAAATTACAGGATGCAAAGTCCTGGCTCTAGTATTGCGTGATACTCCTCCAGAAAGCCAAACTGGCTCACCAGCCACAATTTATTTGAGCAATTGGGCGACGCTCCAATTCCCCATTTCGCTTGTGCCCGGGGTCAAGGTTGTTTTTAATTTTGTGGTAAAAGTTATCCCTAGGGATGAAGCTAAAGGGGGAGTCTATTTTCGAACATCGGTGCTATCGTCGGTTGAGGTTCTAGAACTTAGGAGGACTGAACTTTGTAATGTGTAAGCTGCTTGTTTTCTGTTCCTTTTTTTTTTTTTTTTTTCATTTTATGTGATTTTAAATTTTTTTATTTTAACTTTTTCTGTGTATTGTATGTTTCTAAACTTAAAGTGATAAATCTAAGGAGAATTTACTGGGCCCCAGAAGTTTACTTTCGGATGTCTTAGAGGATAACATACCAGGCTGTAGGTGGCTGAGTGTCTCTATGATTAACTTTACAAAAGTAACATTTTCTGTGACCTGTGGCTCATGCAAGCACATCTATGAGAATGGATGCTGCCCTTTCACAGGCTGCTCATCACCCGTGAACCCCATTTTCTTTTCTCAAGCCAGGTAAGAGTGGTTTTTATAATTGTCTTTTTGAATTTATTTGGACAGTAATTTAATTGTGGTGCTATAACTTTCTAGCTTTATGATAAACGATTTAGGAAATGTAGCACTTGTCTTTGTCCCTCATGAAGTTGTCCGCAAGCTATTCCATGCCCATTGGGAAACGGTGACTTCTGTGGCCCAATACACGGGGCGCTTGGAATTCAACATATCTCAGGTAACTGGTCAGAAATTTGCCACCACCAGATTGCACAATTTTATTGAAATCTCTGGGTTAATTTTCCCCCTCTTTTTTTTGTGTGCGCTAAGGATGTGTCGGAGCTGAGTCTGAGTGATAAAGTTTTTAGTGTGTTCTGCAAGAATATCATGGATTCCGAAAGGTTTCACCTCTTGTGCCGGAACTTCAACAATAGGAAAGGTAGAATTAATTTTATTCTTTCACATTGTTTTCTGAGCATTTTCTCTGACTCCGTGTAATTTTTGCTTAATGTTTGCAGACTGTGATAAATCGTTTCCAACACCTGCTTTGTATGCGGTGGATGTTTACCCTGTGACATCATCTGTTGCCATTTTGTGACCTGCTTTGATTTTGTTTCCAAGTGTTGACATTCTTTCTTTATTTTACTGTTGTTATCCAAAATAAACGATTGATTTGATTAAAATTATGGACCAGTGTGCATTTCATTCAAACACATTTCTTGGCTGGCAAGGGAGGGCGAAATGACAAATAGACAAGTACCCTATGAAGTCGGACAGTTGAATTTTGCGCGCGGCGGAGCAGGTAGAGCAAGGCTTGTAAGCGCCTTCTATTGTTGGATATGGTTGGGGTCGCCGTTGACTAGCCGTTGGCGGTCGTTGTTTCAATTTTCGATTATTAATACGGATTCTGCAAATAGAGTAATAAAATTTTGAGCTTGCGGATTTTCGGTAGAGAAAGTGCTCTGTCAGTTAAACCGTTGCCACTCTACGTGCTTTTATTGAAGGGGTACGCATTTGTGTGCTCCGTTTCATGAAATCGACGTGACATAACCTCAACGTTATCTTGTTTACTGTTTATTTAAGTTTTAATAATCCCTATAACAAAACAATATGATCGTAACTTTTTTTCATTTTTAATTGAAAGGTGGGATGCCGGAATGATACAAGATTTGTGCCTTGGTGCGCGGTACCCCAGCTTCAAAGCTTTAGAAGCTGCCATTGACAAGTTTTCTAAGGAAACAAATTCTGTGTACATTGTAAACCACAGCAGAACTGTTGATCTTGAGAATAAGACTCGCCCTCCAAGTAAACAAATACCAAAATGTCTGAAATATAAAAACATCAAATTTGCGTGCAAACATTATGGGAAAACGAGATCCAGCAGTCGAGGGCTACGTCCTAATCAGAGGTATGGGCTCCGCTACTGTCATTATATCTTTGAAGAGTGAAACCATTTTGTACAGCTGGAAACCATTTTGTCCTATTTTCAGCTCATTTAAAATAGGCTGTCCTTCATTTATATATGTATCAGCCAATACAAAAGAATTAGTTGTAGAGAAATTAGAAACTTCACACAGCCACTCTTGTGATCCTGAGCTTGTGTCGTTGTACCCAGAAAGGCGCAGCTTGGCTCAGGCCAGGTGTGAAGATGCTGAGGTTTATATTTATTAATTTTACTGATGTGGTACGTATGTCATCTGTATTATCAAATTGAGGGTCTTAAATATTTCATGCTTTTAGGATGATGATGGAACGGGTATTTCTCTAAGGAGTGTTCGGGAGGACGTCCTTGATCTCTTAGCTCTTGGTGTGGAAAGGCGACGTATTTTAAACTACGCTTGGATCACTACAGGGCGTAAATTATTCTCTGGTGATCTTGCCAACCTAGCCAAGGATCTCAAAGACCAACCCCGAGAAGTATCCACGGAGAGAGTTAATGCCTTATTAAATCATTTAACAGGTAGTTAAACTTACATTCTATGGATGGGTACAATTGTATGACAAGTGATATGATGAGCCTTTTTTCACCAGCCATGGAGAGCAAACAAGTTCAAAACACATACAAGCCTACAACAAAACAAATAGGTTTGAGGGCCATGAAGCGGAAAGTACCTTTCCCAACTGATACTGTAATTGTGAGTAATTAAGATGATATGGGGAAAAATACATTTCTAAATGTCATTCTAGTGCATTAAGCAGGTTTTCTCTGTTTTTACTGTTTGTTTTACAAAACTCCTATGTTTGTCCCTCATTTCCTTAGAAAGCTGAAGTTATAAGCAGTGAGGATTCATCTGAGCAGTGCTATTCAGTGATTGAAACTGAGCAAGGTGAGCAAACCTATGAAAATGCCATGTACATATCTGATCCAATGCAACTGGTGGCTCACGGGGAGGACATTCAGTATCAGTACGAAGGGCAAGAAGAGGGTGATAGCACTGGCAATGAGAATGCCTCAACTGCATGGAGCGAAAACAGCAGCCTTGCAGATGTTGTCAAGTCTATTCTGGGCCCCAACCAAGAAGGTCCAGTAATCCTCCATGTTAATAATTACGATGGGGTCGCGGTGGTGCAAGTTGCCGATCCTCAGAGCTATACGGCATCCGACGCTCATCTTGAGGCTGAAACAGTTCATGGAGACTCCCAGACTAGCACAGGTTTGTTGTCAACCATACCTAATGCTTGATTAACCTTTGCTGCTGATGACTAAATGAAAACTCTTTTGTTCCTCACAGCAGAGACACCAGGAGTGTCTGTGGAAGAACACCCTGCGACAAGACTGATTGTAAAAAGGTCTCAGGCCCCCAAAAAACCAGTTGTTGTTACAGCGTTACCAGCAGATTCAAAGAAGGCTCCTTCCGTACATGGAAGTCTATTGAAATCAGCACAACTGAAGCAGCCTGCCAACGCACAGTCTATTCAGAAATCGTCACCAAAACCTGACAGTCATGACGACAGGTTTTCTGAGGATGGTTTAGATGATGACTTGAGTGACTCTCAAAGTGATCATAGATCAGTGTTGGAGGAAGAGAGGACAATGTACAGAGTGAAAACAAAAAAGATAAGACTTCAAATTGACAATTTAAAAAATTGTATCGAAAAACAAGATCTTGAGAAAAGGAAACTGCAGCTGGAAATACAATTGCTGAAAATGCAAGTGGATGAGAAAGAGTCTGAAGCCAAGCAAAGTGAAATAGTACAAAAACGAAAATAAATGTATATATTGTGCTATATGTAATATCGTACACTAGGACTGTCAAAGTAATGTGTTTTTATCCGCAAATTTTAATAAATCTGTCTTGGACAGTATTTGTCAAGTGCGTTTAATCACATTCTCGTTGTTTTAGTCATTTTCATTTACTCTTTGCAAGTTAAAGATTGTCAACACAAAGGCTTGCTTTGAAAGTGGCAATTACATACTGATAAGGGTGCCAGGAATGGGAATGACAGCAGATGTAATATGTAAACAATTTAATGAACAGGGCCCTTACCCTATTAATAAAAGATAAAAAGTATCACAGGGATAGAAAAAAAAAAACAGCTGCAAATATACAGTATAATAATATGAAACTATGGCTTTCACACTGCACAACAAATGTGGGAACAAATATGCATGTGCTGACACTGGAAAAAATTTCCCCACTCAGTATTTTCCATCTCAGAAAACAGCAATGCAAGATAAAAATATTTCACGTTGTTAAATTGTACAGAGCTGTAAGATTTCAAGTTATGTAGCACAAAGAGATACAAATTTCTCAAAATATAGACGAGACATTTCAGGGATAGGTAAAAGCATACAAGAAGCTGAGACAACACAGCTGACATGTCAATAGTTTTAAGAAATTTTCGCATTTCACACTTCATTAGTCCAATAATGAGGTCAGGTGAGACTCAAAACATGATATTTCACTTATCATTCCGTACAATCCGGTTTTAAAATGCAATGCATAAATGCAAGAAATTGTCAGGATAACTAAGGTGTTCACTCATCCATTGCAATGGAGTGTCCGGAGGGGGTTCCACTCCATGTGTCAAAACTTTAACTGAAAGTAGACATACAGGTTGAATGACAAACACTATGATAGGTCAGTAATCTACAAATAATGTAAGAAATGCTATTACAAACCTTTGCTGGCATTTTCTGCATAAATTTCTTGCAAAAAGTGATAGAGAGTTTTCCTTTGACCTTCCTCTGTGACAGGTTTAACAAGGCGTTGTACAAATGGTTCATCACCTTGGTACAAGCGAAATGGGATGTATTTGAAGGTTTCATCATTTCCCACTTCCATTAACTTCCTATTGACAGCCCAAAATTGATCAAACTTGTCTGAAATAGAAAAACCAACAGAGTAAACTACATTTATTTTTTTAAAAATATGTTAGCTGTACACATGAAACTTACCATTTTGTAAACCAAGCCATAACTGATTGTGATCTTTTTTCTGCATGTTAGAAACAACCTGACTTCTGTGTTTTAAAACATCAGCTTCCTTAATGCAAGACATAAAGTAGGATTCAACAGCCTCTCTGAGAAGCAAAAATGAAAGACAATTACAAAGCAAAGGTTAAAGGATTTAAATATAATTGGAATGCTAACAAAAATCATGTGTTACCTTGATGGGCAGTGCAAAAGCTCCGATTCAGGAAATTTTTCAAAATGGACTGTTATACTCCATGGAAGAGATATTTCAGGTATATAGAGATCATATAATACACCAATTGGATAGTGCCTGCAACATATATTATGGGGGATGGGGGATAACCACTAAATTCTTTTCTTTAAAAGAAATGGGAATCTGGCAAGTTCCTTTGGTTCACCATTTTAACGGTTGTCCATTGAAGTCCATCCACATTTCTGAGTCATGTTTAGCTGGATGGATGTATCTTTGGAAATGCCGGCGAACCTGCAAAGTGAAAAACCCATCAGATAATTGTGCAAGAGGCGCAGGAGGATGATGTACAGTATGCAACTAACGAATGCAAAATATGACAAGCAGCTTGCATACTGTAAACGACAGTATCCTTATTACATGGGCACCACTAGATAGTGACAGATACAGTGCAAACTTTTAAAAACACAACAGTATCAACTGATAAAACTGTCAAAACGAGGAATGCATTCTCAGCAGCTCAAAATGAATGAATCATGAAGAATCGAAAACTAACTAGTACTTCAGACTTGTAACCTCTGTGACACGTGGATTAAATCCACCGTGGCCAGATGAGGTAGGGCATAGGAAAAAAAAAACCGCACCCGAGCTACGAACCTTGTCTGTGACTAGAGGGAAATACGACAGCCTGGGTACCATCAAGTAGTACGGATCTGGCGCCTGCAGCCCGTTAACCTCACTGGAGTCGAGCTGGAAGCACACAGGAATCCGACCGTCCCAAATTTCACGGAGAACTTCTCGATCGTTGGCCATTTTGTGTGCCTGATTTTAGGAGCAACGTGTCGGAATTATTAAATGACAGCGCTCCGCAAATCGACAACTAAAACAGAAACATCTTCCATAATTTTCAGCGGAAAGTGGATATTTGTTTTGTTTGGGAGCAAAAGCGGATTACACAACAGGCGGTGCTACTTTGCAGGTGGCCAAACATTGTAAACTGAGAGTGGTCGAGTAAGGAAGTGCGGTAAATCTATCAATTTTGATCATAAAATAAAGTTCCTCGTTCATCGCTGGAAACCTAACAGCATTCATTTTCCCGAAAAGCCTTCCCCTGCTGTCCCTTTTTCGCCAAATTCTGGGGATGTACAAAAGTTTTTAACCGTGAAACTGTATGAAAAATTTAGCTTACGTCATCAGTTTTGAGGGAAATTAAAGTTTTCTGCTGTGTTGTACATTTGTTAGTGACAAACTAGCGATACAGTGTGTCCTTTCCCTCCGTGCCCGTTCGTTAAGCGCTCGGGGACCATGGAATACCCCAAGTTACTGTTCGCAGCAATAAGTCTGTCCTTGTTAGTATGCTTTTCGTACGGACAGCGAGATGTTGAACCTAACCAAGATGTTTACACCATTGAAGGACGTATTTTCCCCCCTGATACTGGAATCCCTCCTTCATGGTATTCCCAGACTAGAATTTTAGCAAACGGAGGGGAGTATATTGCTATACTGAGGTGAGTCATTATATTTTATGTCTGCATTTTTTTTATGCAAATGTATCTTTTGCTGCATTTGTTATGCTGTGCTTTATAGGCTGGTTTGGGTTGTTTTAATGTATGTGTTTTCATTTATTGCTTACAGGAAGGACAACAGCTTTGTCTTTAACCATGTTCCGACTGGATCATATGTAATTGAAGTTGTTAATCCAACTTATTCCTATGAGCCAGTGAGGGTGGAAATCAACTCCAAAGGCAAATTAAGAGCACGCAAGCTCAATTACATTCAAACATCAACTGTTGATCCTGTTGCATACCCACTGGCATTGACACCTCTAGCCCGCATTCGATACTTCCAAATTCGGGAGCAATGGAGAGCTACAGATTTTCTTTACAGTCCTATGGTAGGAATATCAGAATTCCTTGTTTCAACCTAAAGTGGACGAAAGTTTTGTGATCGTTCACTTTCAAATCTCCATTCTCATTATTGTTTTGACGTTGTTTCAGGTCTTGATGATGGTCTTGCCATTAGTGATAATTATGATCCTACCTAAGGTCATGAATGATCCTGAGACAAGGAAGGTGTGTACCTTGTGATTGCATTTCCTGCTAATTTGATAAACCTGTTTTAGTTTATACAATCAAAGCAATTTATTCATTTTGTTTTTGTTTGTCTTCTTCTCTAGGAAATGGAACACCTTAATAGCCTGACACGGTATGACATGCCAGAAATGTCGGAAGTGTTAGCATCATTCTTCACAGGGGGTGAGAAACAGAAATCAAAAGCAGTCCGCAAGAAGAAAGCACAATGAAGTTAGTGCCCACTAGAACACCAAAAATTTGTATTCTAATACCAGGGTGAAATCAGCAGGGAAATTTATTTTGATACTCACTCAGTTTTGTTTGTTGTTTCTGCATAATTGTTAAAATTTTCATACAGTCAACATGTCTTACGTAATGTTGATTCAGTATTTTTTTGCAAGTGGACATTATTTTAAGGGATGTTCTCAAGTAATTACTGATTATCACTTTCTGTATCTTTTATTTATGCTACTGGTGATTGAGACAATTTCTGGTACCACTACCACTCTCAATCCAGTTTAATTTTGACTTGCTTGTTTTTCTTTGTAATAATTGTCCATTAGGTTTCTTTCAAAGATTTGTGGTGTAATGAACCATTAGTGCATTTGTAAACCATGTTGGAGATGTGTCACAAGAGCAGGCAGAGTTAGAAATAGACATTTTCTTTCTGTGACTGTTGGTATTAGGAATCGTACTGTATAATTGAGTTGATCCTTTTTTGTATTGTGTGTTTGTAATGTGTGAAGCTAGTCTTGATGTTTTTAATGTTACAAGTGCAGGATTATGAATGTTTCAATATTTTCCTGATGTTAGCGATTGATGTGAGCACCTTTTCTGTATGAGAATACATCAGTATACATCCTATTCTGTGTTGATATATACTAAATTTCTACTATCATGTCTTAAAATCAGCTCATACCATTGGAGCTGTGTACAAACGACGTAAAATGTCAATAAATTGTAAAAACAAATTACACTCCACAATATTCTTCTTTTTCTTTCTTTTTTTTTTCTTTGTTACAATGTTTTATTTAATCTCTTTAACAGAAATATATTTGTTAATATTAAATAAAGTTTCTTTACAAGCTAAACTTAAGATTTATATTCCTCTTAGATTTCTTATCTCTATGGATGGCATGTTTGACTAGCCAAGCCATAAATTGGCTTTGATCAACAAGATTCTTTTATCAAGATTAAATAATTGTTTTCTTTGTGTATCAACATGGTTCATTCGTCCCCCACTCATTTACATACCTATAATACATAGATTTTTTAAAATCTCTCCCACTTTGCTCTGGTTTCTGACTAAATTCTTTAAACAAAAAAAAAAACAAAAAAAAACTGAGATTTGTTGATGTAAGAGAGTCTTGAGCAAATAACGAAAACAACTGAACCCGTGTGCCCCACACGAGCACTGTACAAGGGTCACAGGTTCGTGAGCTGGACGTCCACGTCTTAATTCCTTATTAACGAACTCGTACAGCAGTGATGGCACTGGCTTTAAACACTTTCTTCACCGGCACTTTCGGGTCGCTCGTGCAGTGCTCGGGGTAAAGTCTGGTACCGCGGCGGCACCCAACGGAACGCCCCTCACAGGGCCACGTCCCTGTACTTGCGGAAGTCGTCAGACGCGGCACCGAGCGACGTCTTGCTGGTGGCGCCCCTGTAGAGCATGCCGGGGTGCACGTAGGAGGCCGGCACCAGGTAGTCCCTGCCGTACGCGTCCCTGTAGCACACGACCTGGTGCATGGCTACGGTGCCCAGGTCCGCCATGGAGACGGCGCGCCGCGGCCGGTGGTGCAGCCGGCGGTCCAGGCTGCGGGTGGTGGGCGGCATCATGTAGGCCGCGGGCCGCGAGGGCGCCGTCACCGTCTCCACGCGCCAGTAGTCGCCGAGGCGGGAGCCGGAGCCCGTCGCGGACCCGCACACGGACCCCGCCCCGCTCAGGTCCACGAGGGACTGCGCCTTGCCTCTGGTCCTGGACAGGCGGCCGGCCGCCACCAAGCCGCCGTCTGCGACCCCGCCGGGGCCGCCGGGGCCCGCCCGCATGGAGGCCGCCAGCATGCCGTCGAAGGCGGCGGCGTTGAACTCGCTGGCGGAGTCGGTGCGGTGCAGCGGGCCGGGCTGCGGCAGCGGGGCCATCGGGGGCGCCATGGGAAGCCCCATCGGGGGCGTCATCGGGGACCCCATCGCGGGCCCCATCGAGTACCCGTACACCGAGCCGTCGCCCGCGTAGCTGAGGGGCGCCATCGGGATGGCGGGCAGGCTCATGGCGGACGCCGTCGACCGCCTGGACGCCGATGACGCCGATCTGGAACCGGACCGGAGACGTTTTGTCCTTAAATCTGAACCGGGAGACAAACCCGTGCGCGCGGCGGCGGGCGGCGCCTGCGAGGTGGGCTGCCCCGGCGAGCGGCCGCGCCGGGCGGAGCAGCCCACCCACAGGCCGCGGGCGCCGGCTCACCTCTTGAGCTTGGTGCCGTGCATGGGCTGCAGGGGCACGGCGTAGGTGCCGCCCGCCGGCTTCCCGTTCAGCTGGCTCATGGAGCCGACGAAGCCCTCGTTCTGGTAGGCGAGGCCGAGGGCGAGGCCGTGCGCGGGGATGCCGCCGTTGCTGGAGGCCACCGACCCGCGGCGGCCGTTCGACGTGGACATGGTGGACGACTGCGGGGAGACGGAGACAGCAGGAACCTCTTAAAATGGGTCTCTCTCCAACGAAGACGAAAGGGCGTGTCTCTCTCACACTCACCATGTTGAGGTCCCGGAGCCTCCGCATCACCTCCGACTCCTCCCGCCACGACGAGTACAGCGACTGCACGCTGACCACGCCCGCGACCTGCCGGACAGAGCGCGAGTCAGACAAGGCAGCAACAACAACAAGCAGTGCGGCAACAACAACAACGTGACGACCCTGTTGCTTACGTTGATCAGGAGCCGGCAGGCCCAGCACGTTATCTCGGTCAGCCCGTACAGAGACTGCAGCCTCTGGAATACAAGAAATAAAAAATATAAATATTTCATAAACACAGTTTTAGGTAACAAGAAGAACCCTGGCCGCTCACCCAGTACTGCAGGGCCATGTAGAGCACCATCCCCGCCTCCGGCAGCGCCAGGGCCGCCACACCGACGAGCCACACGACCAAGCAGAGGCCGCGTCTCTGAAACGGAACCGGTGGCCAACACGTGACGACAAAAATATATATATATATTACAGCGGGGCTGGTATTTGAACCCGCGCGGGCGTGTACGTACGACGGTGAGCCCGTGCAGGAGCACGGCGCAGAGAACGAGGCTGACGAAGTAGCCGGCGCACAGGAGGTGCGCGGGGGCGGGCAGCCCCCCCTCCGACTCCACGATCCACCACAGCTCCACGGTGAAGGCGATCACGTAGGCCACCTGCAACACGGAGCGACCCATTAGAGCCCCTCGCCATGGACGGACTCGGCCCGCGGACCCCAACTAGAGAGACTCCGTGCCTCTCCGGACCCCAACCGGGCGCGCTGCGGTGAGGCTGGCGCTCCGCGAGCCCCCCGTCACGGCCCAGTGGAGGCGGCGGCTCGCGGGGATCGTACCGCCAGGTACGGCCCACGATCATTGGGCCGGAGCACATCTCGGTCGAACCAGTAGACCAGCCTAGAGAGTCCTAGAGGCTCTCCAACGCAATCTGCCGCCGCGCCGGGTATTGGATGTGGTGAAGAGGTCTTTCTTGCGCCGGACGGAGCACCCCGCGCGAGCGAGCCGCCGCCGTCGACCTGCAGCGCCATCTCTCGGAATTCTCCCCGCACTACACCCCCTCCGGCCCCTGGGGGGTAGGCAATGACCGGCCCGCACAGCAGCCATGTGCTGCGTGCCTGTCAGCAGTGCCTACCTACCAGGCGCCGAGGAGGCGGTGACGAGGGAGATCGGAAATACCCCCGGCCTCTCGGCCCGTCTGTCTGCGAGCGGGTTGCCGGGAGTGTAAGTATTTGCGGAGGCTGTGTGCGGTGACAACGCCCGGAGCGTGTCGCCGCCCCGGGTTAGCACGGCGCCGCTAAAGCACGCTAAAGCAGTCGGAGCTGGCCGAGCTAAGCCGCTCCTGCCGTGCCCTTATACGCCCCCCGCTGTAACCCCGGCGGAGAGGTGGTCGCGCGGTAGATTTCAAACGTGTTACAGGTGCGTGGCAGCGCCGACAGGGCCGGCTGCTAGGCTCGGCTTCCGCTCAGCCACTTCTGCCGCCGCTGCTGCCGCCGCTTCGTGGCAGCCCGCCGTCGACCACGCCCCCCCCCCTCTCCTCCTCCTCCCCTCCTCCCCCCCTCCAAGCCCTGAAGAGGAAGGAATGCCGACTGCAATGCCGCCGCCGTGTTGGTTCGGAGGCTCAAAATCAAACCGCGGACGTCGTCGCTACAGTCCGTGCCGCCTAAGCTGAGGGAGAGGGAAAGAGAGAAGAGAGAGAGAGATAACAGTTGTAAACAGTTTCGACAATTAAAAAAATGATAAATAATTTTAAAAAATTAGAATTTTTTTTTACCATATCGATCCTATGCAATTATCTACAGAACAAAAAGAGCCATTTAGCGGTAGCTTTTTGACTTCCACCTTAGATTTAACGCAGTGCCGTTGTACCCCATACCAACCGATTCGGGGCCACACCATCCCCTTGGGGCCGTGTAACCCCCCGGGGGGTACACTAACCCTGGGGGCCGCCCTACCGCCACCTCGCGGACTGATCCGTGGACTGATCCGAAGCCACTGCGACGATCCTTACGTGTCATCATCCTATTGGTTCCTGTGCACGTGTGCGCGCGCGCGCGTGTGTGTGTGAGTGTATGCGTGCGTGTGACCATACCGGGGCCAGCGGGGCCATTGAGACGGCTGGCCGCGCCTCTCCGAGGAGAACAGCACCGGCACACGCACGGGAACCGCTACGGCGCTGGCTACGGTGCAGCGCCGCGTCGCTACGCCGCGCTACGCTCCGGCCCGTCCTGCCACGCCCCCCCCTCCCCCCTTCTCACTCACAGCGGCAGCGTAGAGGCGCGGCTAGGGCCTGTAGGGAGAATATCAAGCAAGCTCACGCGTCTGATATGCCCATACGGCGCCCGGGCTGGCCACGGCCCTCCCTGTGTGGACGGATGCCGAGAGAGACAGAGAGAGAGAGAGAGACAGACAGACAGACAGACAGAGAGACAGAGTGAGACAGACCCCTCTCCCGGCAGGGAGCAGTAGCGCCTGGCGCTGCGGTGGGTAGGCCAGCCCGCAGCGCACCGGCGTCATGGATGCCTACTCTTCAGGCGCTTGTCAGAGAGAGGGAGAGGGAAAGAGAGAGAGAGAGAGAGAGAGAGAGGCATTATAATGTGATGGCGGCGCTGATAGCTGCAAGACACACACGGCCGCGGCAGGTGCCGGCCCTGCCTGGGCTGCGGCGCTGGGCAGCGCTGCTGGGCCCGTCGTCCTTGTCCGAGTCTCAAGTGGGGCAGGCGCTTGTGCCGATTCATTTGCCTACGACGCGTTGCCGCCCAGCGGGCTACACGCTTACGCCTCAGCACGGGCCTCAGCACGCGCCTCAGCACCGGCCGCTCAGCACCGGCCGCTCAGCACCGACCGCACTTCACTTCCCCCCTGCTGCGGCCGCGGGGACGCCGCGGGTCGGTGAAGGTCAAGGTGGCGGACAAACCGGACAAACCCTTTCACCCGCTCCGTGCCGTCACGCCCTGAGAGAGAGAGAGAGAGAGAGAGAGAGAGAGAGAGAGAGAGAGAGAGGACGTCCGTAACTAGCCGGCGCGCGGTGTGTGAGAGAGATAGCGCAAGGCTCTCTTACGGGTGTCGGGGCGGATAGGCAAGGGCAGGCCGCACGGGATGACGTGACCCCGCGGGCCTCTCGCCGTCGTGACCTTTCCGCGAGAGACAAGTTAGAGAGATGATGAGGGTCCGGCTCTCGAGCCCGGCTCTCGAGCCCGGCCGCGGCGCGGGTTCTCGCACAAAACCGTGCCGCCGCTTAGCGGCCCCTTATAGCTCACAATTACGCTCGCTTTTCACCCGCCCCCCCCTCTCTCTCTGTCTCACACACACCCCGATCCTCTCAGGGCGGAACCGTCAGCCCGGACACGCCGCGGTCGATTAAAAAAAATGAAAAAAATAATAATTGCCGATGGAAAAAAAATGCGATCTGACCGGTTGGCTGTGCATATTAAAAGGCGCCGGACGAGACATAGGCGTGGCCGTGGCTGCCGTGGCCGGCCGCTGCCGCATCCAGCTGGCCGTGGAGTCCGGCCGGGAGCTCGCGCCGGGCCGTGACCAAGTTCCCCGAATCCCTGCGGAGTAAGGGCAGGCGGGAGATGCGGCACCCTGCAGCCGAGGAGGTGAGTGGCCACTCCCCCCGGAGAGAGTGCGGCCCTGCGGGAAAGTCGTCAGGTCCACACGGAGCCTTGCCACCGACACTTGTCGCGCGGCTGCAGTTGCAAGCGCAGCCTATTTCTCGGAGCCGAAGCTGTGCGGAGAGAGAGAGAAGCCAGCGATTGTTTGTCGCGAAGAGCATCCACTCCACTCGGCTCGGTTGCCACTCTCATGCCGCGCGGCACACTGCAGGCTCCGCGAGCTCTGCGGCGCACGACAATCTACATTCCAGAGACTGGAGCGCAGCGCGGCGTCCTGGAGGAGGAACCCCCCCGGGGGGCGGCGGCGGCTGGAGAAGCAGGCTGCCGCTGGAGCCGGCTGGAGGCGGTCCCGAAACGGATTCAGTCCAGTTCTGGAGCAAGCACCCCGCGGCTCCGACTCCAGTGCAACTCATGTCGCCGGTCGCGGGTTCGATTCCCGCGCTCGGCCACAGCACTCTCGGACATTTTCTCTCGTGACACAGTCCGTCTTTCACTCGGCCCCCGTCGTCGCCGTCGTCGTTCATTAGGAGTACCTCCAGCAGCTCCGGCTCCAGCCGGCTCCAGCCGCCTCCAGCCGGCTCCGCCGCGCGCGTCTATCCGGGAATGAATGAAAGGCCCGACCAACAAATGAATGACGTTGTGCGCGCAAGCCACGAATCAGTGAACGGTTCACTGTTGAAAATTACATGATCAGAATGACAAAATTTTATTAGTGACACGAAACAATAAACGAACCACAACGCCACAAAACACGCAGCGAAACGAATCTCCATGGCAACGACGATAACGAAACCAATGAATGGACGAGCGGAGCGAATGAATGGACAAACGAGCGCCCCCGGCGCCTCCAGCTTTATGGCGCCTAGCAGACGACGCGAGGGCGTTGGCGCCTCTCCTCCCTCGTGTGATCTCATCTGGACCGCTGCCACCTCGTCACGTCTCTCTCCCTCTCCCCCTCTCTCCCTCCCTCTGTCTTCCATCTCCCTTTGTTGCGTCAGGGGCACCACCGACGCTTTCACCTCAGAGCGCGCGCGTGGGTCCTGGCGGCCGCTGCCGCCACCGCCGCCGGTCCGCCGGTTGGGTCCCGGTGGGTCCTCGGGTGCGGGGGGGGGGGGGGGGGGTCTTCGGGTGTCCTGGCGCGGAACGGTGACGAGGGCTTTAAACCTCGCGGGGGGTCCGCACCTGCCGTGCACAAACCACGTGACGCCGGCGGGGTCCGCCCCCGCGACCCGCACCTCCCCGTCGGCACCGTCGTGGAGCCCGTAATTCGGTGAGCTGCCGCCGCCGCTGCCGTGGCGACATTTTTCGCCGCGTCGGCGACGGTCCGGCGTCGCCGGGCTAACTGTTCTCATACCGCGGCGCCGCCGCCACCCAGAGACAGTCGGGGAGACACTCGGGGAGACAATCGGGAGACAGGCGCCGCCGCCCTCTCTTGAAAGACGGCCGCGCCTCTTTACCGTTCCGGCCCGTTTCGGCCTGTTAGTGGTGCCGCACTGGCTCTGGGCCCCCACCGGCCGCGGTCGGCCAGCTGACCAGCGGGGCCCCAGCGGGGGTAGCAGGGGGTCTAGGGGACCGGGGGACCGGGGGGCCGGACCGTAGCGAGTATCGGAAGTCGTCGTGGAGAGACAGGCCGTAGCATGATGTATGGCGCGGAGAGCGAGAGAGAGAGAGTAAGTGAACCCGTTTCCCTCTCTTGGCATACACACTTGCATTGAAGTCTCCGCCCCCCCCCCCCCTCTCCGCTGCCCAGCAGCCATAATGTGTGGACCGGGAGCTGCGATTTCTTTTCTAAGCTGGTTTGTTGTTGTTGGTGTTGTTCCACTTGGGTGGTAGTGGGGCCGGCGGGGCTGTGACACAGAGAGGGAGAGAGAGAGAACAGGGAGAAAGAGAGACAGAGAGAGAGAGAGAGAGAGAGAGAGGGGCGCACCTAGGGTACTGTATGAGTCACGCCAGCGTGCGTGTTCCCCGCGCGCGGACAGTCCCAGACAAAAGCGGCGCGCAAGTATGCGAAATTGGCGTGGCAGCCGTGTGGGCGCGGCTGCGCGGCTGGCGCGGCGTGCGTGCTGTGCTGCTCGCCGTCTGCGCGCTCCGTCTCTCTCTCTCTCTCTCTCTCTCTCTCTCTCTCTCGCCCCTATAGCCCCCCCTGTCTCTCTCGCACTTGCGTGCGCCCGGCCCGTAACGTGTGGTCTTAGCATGAAAGCGCCTCTCTTTATTTTGTTATTTTTTTCCAGTCGGTTGGGATCGCGGTCCGCCGCTGGTGGCGAGACGCCGCGCACCGTGGCATCACGCGTGATCCACCCGACCGGCAATTGTTTGCAGCTTCGATTGTGTTTGAATTCGCGCGCGCTACAGAGGCCGCCAGGCTCTGCGGGCAGAGAAGGGGGCGTGGCGCGTGTTGCAAGCAGCGATCGCCCATCCGCGCGCAGCCGGCGGACCGTACACTTGTGTGTGCATATCTCGCCATTCCCAGCCCGAGCTTGCAATGCTTGCAATGCCAAATAATGCAAAAAAAAATTATTTATTTATTTTTGACACCTCGAAAATTCTTCCCACCGTCTGTTAAATAATCGCAAAATCGAAAAAGACTTAAACGCATCACCGAGACTCGGGAGGCGTTAAGTGGCTACGAGAGTGGCCTCACGCGGCCACGCCGTGGGTGTGCGCGGCCTGAGTGGGTCGACACGAGAGAGAGAGAGAGAGAGAGAGAGAGAGAGAGAGAGAGAGAGCTACCGGCAGCGAGCAGGTAAGGTTGGTAAGGTGCCCGGCCCGGCCGCTTCCGTGAGAATCGACTCATTCAATGGG
Organism: Megalurothrips usitatus; assembly: GCA_026979955.1. Lineage (NCBI taxonomy): Eukaryota > Metazoa > Arthropoda > Insecta > Thysanoptera > Thripidae > Megalurothrips > Megalurothrips usitatus. Next base: position 8,729,348 of record CM049605.1, read on the forward strand.
TGCCAGACCTGCGGGCGCTGCAGTGCTGCCGGTATCTTTCATTTTACTTCATCGCTAAACGCTTTCTTCCCTTTCTTACTTCTTTTTTGCTGCGAGAAATAATCGATTATTTCTCCTTCCGGAACTGACGCTTGGCTCACAGAAATGTGTGAAAAAAAAATTCTGTTCCGACGGCTGTGCGTTGTCTTTACAGCCCTAAATATTTCGGATGTTTTTAATTTTTTATCAAACTTCTCTGAATTTTTTCCGGAAATGTCTACGAAAATTTTGCGGAGCAGAAACCCTGGCCGTATCGACGGTGGCTTTGGGACCCTGATCAGCGCCTCGCACTCGGTGGCGGGGGCGGGGATCGGCCGCGGCGGGCGCGCGCCGTGCTGTGTAGGCAGCCCCGGCGCGGGTCGCGCACCCGAGCCGTGCGGGCCGGCCTAACCCCTGCGGCGTCCACCGTGCATCAGTGACGCAACCCGTGCGAATCTGCTGCCGCGGCGCGCGCTTCGCTTCTCGTGCTCCGCTCGGCTCCGCTCGGCTCCGCTCGGTTCTCACCGCCGTAACTCGCCCGTAACTCACCGCGCCGACCCGCCGGCCAGAGATTGTTGCCAACAATTACAAACGTCGGGCACGTTCTGCTGCGGCGCGCGGCGCACGGCACGCGGTCACGTCGCGGTCGCTCTCCGCCGCGCGCCGCTCCCCGCAGGGTGCGTTCCTCACCGAGCGCACCCCCTTTTTCGTCATACCGCGATCACACACACACAAAAAAAAAACTAAATAAAAAATACAAGGAACTTTTTTTTTTGGTTGGTGAGGTGAAGATTATGGTCGATGAAAATGCGGGTCTTTGACTTGGCTCTCGGCGGGACGTGTGACCTCCTCCGTCTGTACTATTACTGCGTTGCGTCCGAGCCCGGCTCCGTTGACGCAATGCCGGCCCGGTCCCGGCGCATTTCTCGCATTTTGTTTCTCCTTTCTGCCGGGGATCGCCCCGCGGCGCCCGCGGCGGCGTATCGCCTTTCGGAGGCCTGGGCAGGTGCGCCGCGCCGCGGTATCTCACACGGTGCCCCACTGCCACCCGCATGCCTGCCGCGGCTGTCTCTGTCGCACTCGAGGGCTGCTCCATATGAGGGCGAGAGAGAGAAGTCCGAGAGGACAGTGCAGCCCGCAGCGCGGGCCTCGAGGACACGCCGTCGACGGCCACGCGTTCGGCCTCCGCTCCGGCACGCATCCCGTGGCCGCGGACCCCGGCCGACGCTTACCAGCGCGTACACGCCGATGACGAACGAGGCGACCGTCAGGCTGCAGCAGAGGCACGAGTCCAGGAGGGCCATCTTGGCGGCGGCCGGGCTACGGGGCCCGGCGGCTGACGGCGGCTGGCGAGGCTAGCCCGGCTCCATGCGGCGCGTCGGCTGGTCCGCCATGGGCGGTCACTGCACCACACTGCACTAGCACTAGGACGTCGTCGGGGGTCGTTGCACTTGGCCGACGGACGGCGGGGCGCGCTGCGGCGGCCCTGAGCAGCGGCACTCCGTCGAGGACATGATCGGCGTCCTCGACGACCGGAGGGGACGCCGCCGTCGGCGTCAGCGGCGCCTGACGTCACCACCACGCCCACCGCGTCACGTGACCTCACTGAGCACGCACACACGCACGCACGCACGCGCGGCCGCGTCGCGAACCTAGCCTCGCGACGGTCCTCTCAAGACTGACGGGGCCCTGGCCGGGCCGCGCTTCCAGGGGCCCCCCTCCCGCCGGGCAGCCCGAGCCAGCCGATGCCTTACGGGCCTACGGGCGTGCTGCCCCCCCCCCCCCTCCCCCCTCCCAGCCCAAACAGCTGTTGGTCAGTCGGTTGTTGTGGGCTGTAGCGGTCCGGTCGCCTGCGCCACTCCTCCCTTGCAACGACATACTCTCGGGGCGACAACGGCCACAAGATTCCTCGTGTTTCTCTTTTCAAATCCTCCCGCCCAAATCTTTGGCGGTGGACTCGGCGCGCGGGGCCGACGAACCAGCAGCAGCCTCCGCGCCGCCACCACCGCCGCACTGAATAATCTGCGTCGGAAAAATCCCGCCACGACGAACAACAGCCTCGTTGACTCTTTGATTCGCCTTAACTGAACGGTGTCTCATACAGCCGATGAATGCACAGCCCGCTGACAAACTGCCCGCGCGTGCAGAAGTGTCAGAAACACCTCTTTTTACATCGAAACTCAGTGTGCGATGGTCGAAGGTTCGGACTTTATACACTTCAAACACGACTCACGCCCCGGCGACCGGCATTTTGCATGTTACACCCGGGTCAGGGGGTCACACGGACGCCCGCGGTGCCCGCGTCCGCACATGAGAGGCAGGGGCATAAACGCGGGAGGTGAACTCGGGGATGGGCGCCGCGGCCGGCGCCTCCTCGTCAGCAGTTTATGGCGACAATGTGAGGTGGGCCGCCGTGGTTAAAACCATGCGCCGCCGCGAGCACCGACTCCAGTCCGACGTCCTCCTCCGCAGGGTGCGGGAGCTCGCAGCCAGAGGTACGTGTGTTCGCGGCCTATCGATTCCCCGCAGATGGTTTGTGTTTTAAATCTGACCGCCGCGACCGGCTCGGTCAGACCTGAGCGCCTGGAGTATTGGCAACACTTGCGACGCCCGCCCTGCCTGCCTGCGCGGCCGGAGGGCTCTGGCGCTCTGGCCGCGCGCCGCGCCTCACGGTCAGGCAACCCTTCCGACGCGGCGTCAAGCTGGGTTGGCTACCGCGCGGGCCGCCGTCCTCGGCTCGAACTCTCTAGCAAGCGTCCGCAACCCTAATATGCGGCAGTACCGTTCTAATCACAGTTCAGAAAGGCATGTGGCGAGGTGAACAGACCCCGGGTACTCGATTCACAAACCCGAGCCAAACACAACACGCCTGGGCGAGATTTGCGCGGCTATCCTGGCAGCCTCTAATAAAAACACGGAGGTCAGGGACTTGAATCGTGCCTCAAAGTGACCCCGGCGCGGCGCTTTGGAACTGCCTTTCAGTTAAAGTCAGTCCACGGAGCGCCTCTGGTCCAAACCTTACATCTGCGGTCACCCCTTGGATACGAAATCCACCGCCACCCTCAAGTCGGGCGCATTCTCTCCTCTCCAGTCGGTGTGATTTGGTTTCCATGGGAGGCGGTGACAAAGCGCCGCCTCGGGGCCGTTGCCGTGCCGACGGCGACAGTACCGACGCTGTCGCCATGGCAACCATCCCCCGCAACACACGCGGCGGCCGTCCCCTTCCTCGGCCACCGCCAGCCCGACACCGGCGCTGCTTCCGTCCGCTCCGCCGTGGAAAAGCCCACACCGTTGTCCTGTCCTCTGCCGCTGTTGTGACCGCCGACATGAAAAGTTATATGTCTGCGGCGCTGGCTGCGTTTCGGTAATCAGCGCCCCTTCCTGTCCTGTCTGCGGCCGGGCTGCCTATCGGCTGCGTCGGGCCGCGTCCTCTGCACTGTCCTCACCCCCACCGCCCCACCTCCAAACACGCAATTTCACTTTTGAAAAACAACAGAAAGACGTTTCCCTTCAGCTCGCATTTTTTTTTTGGGTTTTTCTTCGTTTTGTTTCTTCTGAGAAAGTGACGCCGTACAAACATTGCCACTTACCTGGAGATACCCTATTTATCTCAGGGTTTAATAATGACATCGGATTGATCTGTCTCGCGCATCCTGCGCCGTTCTCTGCGTCTTCCTCCGCTCTCCTCACACACTCACACGATGACATTCCGTCAGCCGGGGTTGGCAGGACTGCAGGCGACGCCGCAACCACCATTATCGGCTTTGCCCGCTCGCCGCGCCTTCCGAAGGTTTTTTAAGCTCATCGCCGAGGCGAAGGGACCGCAGTTCCGGGCGAACGGCGGCCAGGCATGCATCACCACCACCACCACGGGCACCAACGCGGCGGCGCGAGGCAAGCGACTTAATGACGGGGGCACGGGCACTGCGCGACCACTCCACGAGTTCTTCATCACCCGAGTCATGTGCAACAACCTTCCAATGTCCTATAATTTGTTTATTTTTATCATACATTCGTGGACGTTGCTTAGTGGTTGTTAGGGGTGAAGTCCATTATGGCATAAGAGAAAAGCTGCTGCTTCAGGCAGTTCCGGTGGGTGGCATAAGAGAAAAGCTGCTGCTTCAGGCAGTTCCGGTGGGTGGCATAAGAGAAAAGCTGCTGCTTCGGGCAGTTCCGGTGGGTGGCATAAGAGAAAAGCTGCTGCTTCAGGCAGTTCCGGTGGGTGGCATAAGAGAAAAGCTGCTGCTTCAGGCAGTCCCGGTGGGTGGCATAAGAGAAAAGCTGCTGCTTCAGGCAGTTCCGGTGGGTGGCATTAGAGAAAAGCTGCTGCTTCAGGGGCAGCTCACCGACCTTCCTCCCTCACCCTCTCCGGCATTTCCAGAATGTTTCGCCTCCTCTTCGCCGCTGTGTTGGCCCTGGCCAGCGACCCCGCGCTCGCTCGGTGAGTCGGCGGTGTGGCACCGCGGGGTGGGCGCTAAGCTGCCGCCGTTCATACATCCACATTTTCTCACCTCGGGCCGCGATAGCTTGTCTCGTGAACTGGTTCTGCGTCCGGTGCAGGTGCCCCAACACCCGCCCCGTGTCCTGCGGCGGCCCCACGCCGTTCCGCACCCTGGACGGCTCCTGCAACAACCCCATCGACCCCACCACGGGCATGGCCAACACGCCGTTCGTGCGGGTGCTGCCGGCGCAGTACTCCGACGGTGAGTGAACGCCCGTCCGGGCGGACGTCGCGGGCTGCCCGCCCGGCAGGCGCTCTACACGGTGTCCCCGGGTTGTCCCGGCGGGTGTCCCCCAGGCGTCCACGGGCCGCGGCGCGCGCGCTCCGGGAGGGCGCTGCCCAGCGCGCGGCAGCTGGTGACGACCCTGCTGCCGGACAGGGACGTCCCCAGCACCTCCACCAACGGCCTGGTCATGTCCTGGGCGCAGCTCGTCAGCCACGACATCGCCCGCATCCAGGCGCCCTTCCCACGCCGTGAGTCATGTCGTTGTTAGGGCCTCTAGTCCTGGAAATTACGAAAAATTTGTCGGGAAGTTTTGAAAATTTTGTGCGGCTCTCCGAATTGTGAGCTGCCTTCTTCCGCAGCCAACACGCGCTGCTGCGCCTTCGCCAACGCCACCGACACCTGTGACCGCATCCTCGTGCCGGCCAACGACCGCATCTACCGGCGGCCCGGCCTCCCCCAGGCCACCTGCATCGGCGTCGACCGGTCCGCGGCCGCGCCCTGCCTGGTACGGTGGCCGCGGTGGCGCCGGGGTAACGCGCGCGCCTCCCGGCGTCGGGGTCGCGGGTTCGACTCCCGCGGCACTCACGGTGTTCCCCGCAGGGCGCGAGCTTCGAGCAGACGAGCACGGTGACGCACTACATGGACGCCTCGTTCGTGTACGGCTCCAACGTGGCCACGATGCAGCGGCTGCGCGAGGGCCGCGGCGGCCGGCTCCGCACGCAGATCATCATGGCCGACGAGTTCCTCCCCATGTCCAGCGACGGCGGCCTGGACGCAGGTACGCCGCGCGCGGCCCCGGAGGCCACGGCCACGGCCGGAGGCCTGCGCCCCGTAGAGTGTGACTGACGCGCGGCCCCCGTCCGCAGGCGACGCCCGGGTCACCATCACCCCCATGCTGGCCGCGCTGCAGACGCTCTTCATGCGGGAGCACAACCGGGTGGCGCGCCGCCTCACCGCCCTCAACCCGCTCTGGTCGGACGAGCGCACCTTCCAGGAGACGCGGCGCGTCGTGACGGCCCAGTGGCAGCTGCTCAGCTTCAGGGACTGGCTGCAGTGGATCATAGGTGTGTGGGCTAAAAAAAAGTAAAAATATCCAGGCAAAGGCGTTTAAATTCAAGTTTAAAAAAAATTCAAACTATGGTTTTTTGAAAAAGTCTTTTAAAAAGTTTTAAAAAAAATATTTTAAAAAAGTTTTTCGACAAAAAGTTTTGGAATTATTTTTTTTTGAACTTTTTGAAAAAATCGGAAATGGAATGGAAAAATCGAAAATGGAGCGTGAAGGACCAGTGACTCGGGCCACAGGCACGGACACGGTGCAGCAGAACTCGCTGCTGCCGTCGACGCGCACCTACAGCCAGGACTACAACGCGAGCGTGCCCGCGACCGTGTCCAACGACTTCAGCTCCGCGGCCTACCGCAGCTTCCACTCCATGGTCCCGGACGAAGTCTGGTGAGGACGGGGCCGCGTCCCCGCGGGCTCCGCGGTTTGTTGTTGTCACGTTATTCCTGGACGGACCCCCCCGCAGGCTGGGCGGCGGCGGCGGGGAGCCCCTCCAGGTCGGCGCGCTCAACGACGTGAGCGCCGACGCCATCCTGAGCACCTCCGGCTTCCGGCGAATCATCCTGGGGATGGTCTTCCAGCCCCGGCAGACGCAGGACCAGTTCACCGCGGACGAGGTGCGCACCGAGTGGTCCCGGGTTCAAATCCAAGAAACCAACTCCAGAGCGATTTTTTTTTTTGCTTCTAGATCTCTGGCGGGTTGTTCCGGGGATCCAACTCGTTCGGCGGCGACCTGATGGCCACGGACATCGCCCGGGGCCGCGAGCACGGGCTGCCAGGCTACAACGACTTCCGAGAGCTCTGCGACCTCCCGCGGGCCAAGAACTTCAGCGACTTCGGCGACACCATCACCAGCGCAGAGGTGGGCAGCGAATGTGATCCTCAAACAAACAAACAAACAAAAACACAGAGAGAGACAGCGGGCGCATGTGTTGGGCGCAGAACATCCGGCTGCTGGGCCTGCTGTACGAGCACCCGGACGACGTGGACTTCATCGTCGGCGGCCTCCTCGAGCAGATCGACACCCGCGACCCGCTGGCGTCCGTCACGTCGCCCGTCTTCCGCTGCGTCGTCCTGGACCAGTTCCGGCGTCTCAAGTCCGGCGACCGATACTTCTTCGACCTGCGGGGCCCCGGGGCGCTGTCGCTGGGTAGGAGGGCTGACCGTCCCGCCCCCGTCTGACCTCTGACCCCCGTCTGACCTCTGACCCCTGTCACAGCACAACTCGCGGCTCTGGGCAGGCAGTCCGTGGCCAGGCTCATCTGTGACAACGTGCCCGGCGTCCGAAGGATACCCGTCGACCCCTTCCTGCAGCTCGGCGTCCTGGGGTAAGCGGGGGCCGCGAGGCCGCCGACGACGGCGGAGGTCGGCGGAGGCCGAGGACCGCGATGACAGCCCTCTCTGTCTCGGCTTCCAGGAACAGGGAGGTGAACTGCAACGAGATCCGAGGCGTCGACTACGCGCCGTGGCGGGAGAACCGCTTCGGGTAGCCCGCACCACCAGCATCAACGGCGCCCGCAGATATGCAACCCAACCACCACGAACGCCGCGGGAGCTGCCGACCTGCAGGCGTGGCGCCGACGCCCGGGGCACACATACCGGACGCTTGTACCAACACCAGCAACAATTTTAAATACGACGCTTTAAGAAAACGGCTGACCTAACCACTTTCAATCTTGGTGATCACTGAATTTATTCGTCACAAGAACTAGCCGGTGAATATTTGTGAATATTACGAAAAATAAATATGAATTTGGCGCTCCGTGCTCACACAATTCACAAAACGGAAATACAAGAGGAATATACTGTACGTCTCCCGGCCAAGGCGCGGTTATCAGTGGGAGTCGAACCTCGGACCCTCCGCTCACCGGTCTGCCCGCCTAGCTCACTCGGCTACAGAGCCACGACAGTCGGTAACGCACTCTCTCCGACACTGTATGCACATCTCTTCCTCCTGTTCCTATTTGAGCCGCTGGCGCTGCGTTACGTGTTACGTGGACGTCTCCGCCGCCGAGTGCACATCGTTGCCTGGCAACCACGACGCGGCGTGCGGGCCGTTGGGGCGGCGCGGGCCAGGGGGCGGCCAGGAGCTGGAGCAGAGCGGTTGCTCTGGGATTCGCTGTGCCCGGCCCGCGGTCCGGGCCGCCCCCCCCCCCCCCCCCCCCAGCAGCCACGGCGCAAGGTAAAGGTAAATGACTCGACGGTGTGCTCTTGCCCCCCCCCCCCTCCCCCGCCCCCCGCGCCGGGTCCCCCCGCCGGCCGGCCGCGGCGGTCTGGTCTCGGCGGCGTCTTCTCCAGCCAGCAGTCCGCCGCGAGGGGCCCCCGAGGACGACACGCGCCGCGCCCCGAGCCCGCGAGGACGCCGCCGAGCACCTCCCCGTCGTACTCGTCGCGGCCGCGCGTGCCATGGGGTGACGGACCCCCCGGCCAGACCAGTGTCCTTGTCGCTCTCTCTCTCTCTCTCTCTCTGTCCAGTGTGTGAGTGAGTGAGACAGGTTGTGCCATGGCGCTGAACGGAGTGCACAAGTGGTCCCTGGAGGGGCCCCGGTATGCGCAGTCTCACCACTCGCGCTCGCAATACGTGAGTTCCTTCCGGCTTCTGCCCGCTCTTCTTCGCAGTCTGCAGACTTCGGTGCCGGAGAGAAGGCGGTGGTTTCCATCGCCCGCCCCCCAAAAAATACACGATAAAATATCCTTACAGTACTTTTAAAATTTTGACCAAATTGACCGGCAAAAAAAATACACTTTAAAATCCTTACTGTAAATTTCCGGCCAAACATCGGTCACCAACGATACCGGGCACGTCGATACACCGTCATCTCGGCGTCGATTCAAACTTGTTTTTCCTGAAGAGGGCGCGCGGTGACGGGGGGGAAACCAGACCGCCCCGCTCTCCGCGCCGTGTCCCATGGGAGCTAGTGTGCACTCGCCGTGGAGTGGAAACCCCGGAGAGTTTTCCCGCGCGCGTTTATGTTGCTTATGTGTGTGTGTGTGTGTTTTACGCGTGAATAAATAACGCTTAAATGTCACTGAGCGATGCCCGGGCGCCCCCAAGTAAGCTGCTGAAGCTGCCTGAGGCGCTGGGCTTTTATAATGAACCGTGCGAGAAGGATATAATGAGTTTAGAGTCGTGAGAAGAAGAGGGCGCGATTCAATTTACACGGATATGCAGTGGCGGCGGCGGTTGTTGTTGTTTGTTGTTGTTGCTGCTGCTGCGGTGAGGAACACGTCCGGCCCAGATTAAGAGCCGCGTTAAGGCCCACAGGGAATGGATGCAGTCAGAGGCCGCACCACCGCCGGCGTCATCTCTTTTTTTTTTCATCATCATTGAGTTCCGAGCGTTAAACTCTACAAATAATGATTTGCGTTGACGTCAATGAGTGTATCGCCAGAAAAAAAAATCAAACTAATTTCAGTCACACCAAAAAAAAATCGCACAAAAATAAAATGAATTAAAAAACCCCGGCAGATGCAATGCAAATCCACGAGTGTCACGCAAAGTGTCGTTCCCTTTCCGATTCTACATGGTCAAACATTCCGCACTCGCGCCGTAGCGAAATGATGCAAAAACGCGCGCCCTGCCCGCGGAGGGGGGCGGGGGAGGTCTGCTGGGCCCCGGGGGGCCCCGGGGGGGCACTCGAAGGCACGCGGAGGCGTGCGCGGGCCCAAGCCCCGCCGGGGCCCCGCCCCGCCCTGCCCCGCTGGGCCCCGCCCTGCCCGCGCCTCCGACCGCTGATGCACATTCTTTCGCCGTCTACGGAAGACATTGGTCGCTATCTCCAACGCAGTAATGCTCTATCTCTCTCTCTCCTCTCTCTCTCTCTCTCTCTCTCTGTATGCTCTCGCTCGTGCAGCGTGATAGCGGCCCAGAGAGTGCATCTCGCGGGCGATCGCCGGCGGACGCGCGGGTTCGAGTACCCGCCCGGTACCCGCCCGGTGTCCGCCGCCGGTGGGGGCGGCGCGGCGATGAGGCCGCCGCGGGTTCGAATACCAGACGCGCGGCACGCCGAGGTCGGCGCACCCGTGTGATCCTTGGCCGCCACGATGATGCAGCTATTACCCAGATTAACACCTCGAGGGTCATGAGCGCCGTGGCATGCCGTGACGGGCCGTGCACGTACGTGCCGCCCGGCCGCCCATGGCAGCCCGAGGTACAGGCCCGGGTTACCTTATGGTACAGCCGGCCCCAATTCTAGTTTACTCGCATAGAAGAAAAAAAAAAGGAAACTGCATGGACGGTATTTGAACCTGGGCGCACCGGCTCGTGTAATTTTCCTGCGCGACCGCGCTGATGGAGTCATTCCCTTCGTCGCTCTCTCTCTCTCTCTCTCTCTCTCTCTCTCTCTCTCTCTTCCCGCCTCGGCACACCATCATCACAATCTCTACCATTTTCCCGCCCTTTATTAATTCTCCACGCCCCTTTCCGCACCACTTACATTTCACACGCACACACACACACACACACTCTTCGATGACTCCTCGGTCCGCCAGCTTGTTCTTCTTCGATCTCATATCAGTTACGCACGCGGGAGGACATGAGCGGGGCACGCCGCGCCACGCCGCGCCACGCTCAGGTTAGGTTGGCGGTTGGCGATGCAGTTGGCGATAGCTCTTCCTCAGGGCACCGGCAGCGGCGGCTGCAGGGTACGGCATTCCAGTGCTGTCCGGACGGGCCTGCCGCTCCTGCGGCTCCTGCGGCCGGCCCAGGGGCCGAGCGCGGCGGGCCCCATTCAACGGGCCCTGCCCCGCCGTCTCTCTCTCTCTCTCTCTCTCTCTCTCTCTCTCTCTCTCTCTCTCTCTCGCTTCCAGCGTCGATAAACAAGGCAGATACCGCAACTGCATCTCGCGATACACCGGCCCTGCTGCAGCAGCAGGCCCGGGGCCCCGTCGGACCTGCCAACCTGCTCAACATCAGAAGCAGGGTGGCCACGCAGGGCTGCTAAACTCGGATAATAAAACACCGCCGCAGCACGCGGGCCCGTATCCCCCGAGGAACATTTTTAAGAGTCGGACACTCGGGAGATTTCAGTTTGGCTGGAAGGCCTACACGACAACCCGTCTCTGCTGGACTATTCACTTCGAGAAATCGAAACCGACCGTCGTCGCTGTCCACTCTCTGTCAAAGTGTCAAGGTCAATGTGTCAAGGGCGGCGGCTGCGGGGGCGGCGGAAGTAGGGCGCCGGGTGACAGCCAATCACCGATTGAGCTCAGTTTTGTGGGCTCGTGACGGCTCCGGTGCGCCTCCTGGCCCACTGCCCGGTCAGAAGCGGTCAGAAAGACGCAGAGGAGAGCCGCCGTGTGGAGAGCCGCTGCCGTGTCCCTCCTCCGGTCTACTTGGGACGCTTTAAGCGCGAGGACGCCCGTTAGAAGCCCGTCCGGCGGCTGCCAGCTCGGTCTGCCCCGCCGGGCCGCCCCGCCCGTACTCCAGATGCCACCGCCGCGCCGCCGCCGTTCAAATTTTGCCGCCAGCTCAGATGATGCACTGTAAAATGCAAATGGCAGGGGGGCAGGCGGACAGGCAGGCAGGCAGGCAGGCAGGCTAGCCGGCTGCTGGCTGGCGAGGCGCGCGGACTAGCTGGGTCAATCGGTGTCCGTCTTTGGCGCGCTCCATTCACGTGTTAGGGAGAGAGAGAGAGAGAGAGAGAGAGAGAGAGAGAGAGAGAGAGAGAGGGAGAGATGAGAGAGAGAGAGAGAGAGCGTGTTTGCAACGGGAACGGGCTGCACGCGAGAGTCATTTGTTGCGCTGACAAGTGGTGGACTGACTGCTGAGTGTATTCTCTGCCTCGGCGACGCGCGCGGCTTTTCGGCGGCGGCGGCGACGGCGGCAGAGGCAATGACCTTGCCGTGGTGGTGGTGAGCGCAGGGCCGATCATTAGAGCCTTGCTCTTAGCGATCACGTGACACACACACACACACACACACACACGTGCGGTGGTGGTCCAGGCTCAGAGCGTGGGAAGTGCCCGCTGAGACACGGTGCACAACGGTAAACTCGCCGCCACTGCCGCTGCCGCTGCTGCTTGAGATTTATGGCCGAGAGACGAGCAGGGGCGCGGCGGTGCGGCCAGGGTTTTGTGTGCAGCTACCGGAGTGGGCTCAGTGAAGCGGGGCCGCGGCCCGCGGAGCCCGCGGACCCGGACCAGGAGCGGATCATAAGCTTTCGGGCGGCGCTGACCAGGAGCCGGCAGCAAGGCGGTGAGAAGGAGGAGGAGGAGGCGGCAGCGCGAGGGTAGCGCCGCAAGGCGGTGGCACAGGCTCGGCCGCCGCACAAAGGAGATGTGTCCAACGAGGCGCCCGTCGCCGCTGTCAAGGCCTCGTCACCACTCCCGCACAAAAATTTTCAAAAAAAAAATCTTGAAAAATTTCTGGGACGACATTTCGGGTGGCATTTCGGTCCACATTACTGGTGAACACCGGGGCGGCAGCCCTTGCGGCAGCCGCGGCACGGCCTTTCGAAGAGGGTTCACTGCCCCCCCTTAATTAGTGCAGCACCCCCCCCCCCCCCCCCCCTGGCCGCCCCTGCCGTCCATACTCCACGTTCAGGGAATCCACACGCGCGCGCGCGGCCCGGCGCTGCCCCCCGGGGCGGCTGGCTCCGTGAGCATGGCATTGTTCTGCAAGGCGCATAGGGCTCTAAATGCCCCCGTGTGTGTGTGTGTGTGTGTGTGTGTGTGTGTGTGTGTGTGTGTGTGTGTTGAGGAACGGCCGGGAAGCATCCGCGGATCCTGTATTCGGTTTGCGGCCTGCAGCCTCGGTGGCAGAGCGGCGGTGCCGGTGGAGGCGGCGGAGCCCGGCGGAGCTGGTGCTGCTGCTGCCGCTGGTCGTGCAACATGACTTGATCACGATGCGCCATAACTTTGGACAGTTCTCTTACCGCGCGGGGGCACACACCGTGACTTGTAACACTGCTGCTGATGCCCTTCCACGTCGTCGTCGTCGACCTTCCGCAGGAGGGGGGGGGGCCGTCCCCCCGCGAAGCACGTCCGCGATGAACACGACGGCGAAGTGCGCGGGGGCCGCCTGCGGGGTAGGCAACACTGGCGGCCGCAGCGCACGCGCGCCCTGCGGGCCGGCCTACCCCGGCGGCCGCGGGCGCTCCGTCCCGGAGTGTCCGCCCCGCCGTGCCCCGCGCCCTCCCTGCAGGCCGTGCCCACGTTCACGGTCCATCAGCTAACTGTTTCCGCCATTGTCTCCTCCCGAATAAGTAACAGGGTCACCGCCGCCGCCGCCGCCCTCCATGTGACAACGCTGCGACACTGTCGGCACCGCTATGAGAAATTGCTACCGATCCCCGGCCGCAACATCAATATTGATATTCTGTTGTTGTCGGCGCTGTTATTGCGGTTGGCAGGACGTACAGGCAGAGTGCATGTGCCGGTATGCGGCGCTCAGCGCTCTGCAGTGGGTGGTGTGTGTACCGTTTCACGAAATGAGACAGGCGGCGCTAAGGGCGGAGCAGACTCTGAAGCACTGTCTTTTTTCTAATCCCTCTCTCTCTCCCTCTCTCTCTCTCTCTCCCTCTCTCCCTCTCTCTCTCTCTCTCTCTCTCTCTGGCTCCTGCAGGCGCCGCCCGCCTACCCGGTACCGGTATAACAATTTGTCGGTTTGGCAGGGCTCGGCTCCGCCCAGCAATTGAACCCCTAAAGTAGGACGCCGCCGCCGCCGCCGCTGCCGCCGCCGAGTTTTTCATCCCGATCGCGTCGCGACGACGCGACACGCATTTGCCATCCTCTCTGTCCTCTTCCCTCCCATGAAGCCGATCCAACCTCTCATCAATTTCTCTCTCTCTCTCTCTTTCGCTCGCCCTTTTTTTCTTCTGTCGAGAAAATTTGAACACACCGGAGGGAGGGCGGGAAAAAATGAACGGGAGATCCCGGCTGGCGGCGCTGAGAAGGGAAGTGGATGGCGATGATTGTAGAGGGCGGTGCCGTCGTTACCCTTTGGTTCCGCGCGCCGTCATGTGTTTGGGGAGGAGCGTGGGCCTGACGGCGGGGCCCTGTTGAGGTAGGGCAGGGCTGTGGGAAGCGGGCTGCGCCGCCGGCACTTTCGGTACGGCAAATCGAGTCAACAGCCGACGCCTTCACAACGAGCACTTGACCACACGTCGTGCGCGGGCCGTCTGTGAATACGCTCCTCTGTCGCGCGGACAATGCGCGCACGTCCGCCGCGCTCATTGGCCGTGGCCGGGGGCGCGGCCCGGGGGGCTCGGCCGTGCGAACCAATGAGGAGGAGCCGCGCCTGATCTGATTACGGCCGCGGACGCGCTTTGCGCCGCCGCTGCTGTCGCCTTCTTGCTTTTAATTGGCGCGTCCAAGCGGTACGTGTGGACTGGACTATTCGCAGTTGCAGAGCGCTCGCTGCTGACTATTCGCAGCGCGGCGAGCTAGAGGCGGAACACGACAACAGGAGCGCGGTCGGAAGTGAGGCCGGGACCGTTTCGTTTGTTGCGGTGCCGGGACCCGCCCCCCGGAGCGCACCTGATGCACAGTGTGGGCCCGCGGGGGCACTCCGGCGCCACCATGCAGACTGCCAACGCGGTGGTCGCAGTGCACATGCCACAGTCGGCGGGCATCGCACGCGGCTGATGCACCGAGTGCTGGCACGAGGTGACGGCAGTACCATGCTGTGGTGCTTCACGATGTGACTACGGCCACCACGGGCCGCGCCGTTGCCGTTGGGCCCGGCCCGGGCGATCCGGTTGCACGGACGTACCCGTTATGCCCTCTAAGTACACGGGGAGATAAACCCGACGAGATTCAGCGGCGTCGGCCGGGCCTGCAGCGCTGCACAGCACTCATGCGCCGGGTGACGCGGGTACAGTCCGGGCTGAGAGCGAAGGGCGTCGACGCGGACGTGTTACGTCGGTCCGCGGCCGGCCCCCGGCGAGGCGGCGGCATACCAGCCGCGCTGCAATCGGGCATCGGCATCCCGGCCTCCACGGCCTCCTCGGGCTCCTCGGGTACCGCGTTCGACGGCCACCTCTGTCGTCGCGGCGCGGTCGCCACCGCGGTGGTATCCAGGACGACGATGGCCGCCGGTCTCTCGCGGTCCCAAGGTGGAGCAGTGGGTCATCCCGGTGGGAAACGCAGCCCAGCGTCCGGCAGCCAAACGACCTGGCCGGGCCGAAGCCGTTCCCTGGCGGCTCCCGACGGCCCGTCCCTGTCAGCCCTGGGAAACCTCGGCGGGGTCGTACAAAAGTATTGGTGCCGCGGCCGCCGGCCTTCGGGTGCCTTCGGGTGCCTTCGGGACGACAAGATGCACGCGGGGGAACGGGGACGGCCAACGGTACTTGAACCCGCGACCTGTCATCGCCGCGGGTTCGCGTACCGGCCGGGGGCGGGCACC
Organism: Megalurothrips usitatus; assembly: GCA_026979955.1. Lineage (NCBI taxonomy): Eukaryota > Metazoa > Arthropoda > Insecta > Thysanoptera > Thripidae > Megalurothrips > Megalurothrips usitatus. The sequence goes on from CM049605.1 coordinate 8,744,498, forward strand.
AGTTTGTGCGGCGGTGTTCTCCCGCGTGTACGCACCTGGTCGCGGCGGGCCGCGCTCCCGTGGAAACAGGGAGAGACGGGGGGAGGGGGGTCTCTCTCTCTCTCTCTCTCTCACACACACACACACACACACGTACACTGCGTGTTACAGGACGAGCGCCCTCTAGCGGCGCCCGGCGCCCTCAGGCACCGCGCCCCGTATCAACACATTAAATCTGCTCTGTTGGGACGCAGCGCGCAAAACGAGCCGGGGAAGAGGATAAAAGTAATAACAAAAAAAAAACACATGCACTAAAAATAAGGCTAAATAATAATAATAATAATAATAAAAAGGTGAAGCAGCAGAGCCGAGGGGGCGGCCTGCCCGGCTTTAATTGCTGCTTAAATGACAGTGATTTCCTGGACATTTTTCAAGCCCGTGACTGCCGCTGCCGAGCGCGGCGCCGGGGAGGGAAGAAGGAGGGGAGGGGGGGGGGGCGTCGGCCGCGTCGTCTGCTCCGCGGGAGGGGAGAAGAATTATTTAACAGCTCAAGATGAAAAATTCAGTACGACAGATCTGTCGTCGTCGCGGTGCGGCGGGAATAGCGATGACGCGTCATTAACGCGTGCATTGCGTCATTAATGCACGCGTTATTGTGTCATTAATGCGTGCTGTGACGCCGACGCGCCAAACGCCGCGCCGATGTGTACACATCCGCTACACAGTGATCCCGCAAAGGCACCAACATCAACAACAACAACAACAACAAGACCCGAAGGAGCATCGAGTGGTGGTGAACCGCCTACAGATGTCACGTTCCCGTTATGCCCCAGGCCAACGAACGAGCGGCCGAGGCCGCCGGCAACGGCGTAACTCCGATAGGAGCCCAAGGAAGGCACCAGGCAGGAGGCGGGCACCGCGGCCGCCGCTGCTCTGACGTCTGTCGAAGCCTCCCGCCATGTCACTTTGGGTATCCCCCCCCCCCCTCTCTCTCTCTCTCTCTCGCTCTCTCTCTCGCTCTCTCTCTCTCACTCCCTCCCTATTGTCATACAGCCTTAACGCTGTCCATTGCCCTGCCTGAATGACGTGTATGACAAGGGCCTCCCAATCTGAGAGGGAAAAAAAATTTCATCGAGTTTTTAATGAATGGATTTCAAGAACATGGAGAGTGAAATATCTTTTCAGTTTTTTTGAGGGTGTTGAATACTGGTAATCGGCGGTGTTCGAACCCATGATTCGGTCAAGTCGGGTGGTTTTCGATACAAGTTAAAGGCCAGTTATTTTGCTCTTTTTTTAGTTTTTATTTTTTTTAAGAAGCTGCTACAAATGCGGTGGCGGTGTGGCCCCCGTGTTGGCAGCCCTGCGGTGCCCTGTGGTCGCGGAGGCGTGAAGCGCACGGAAGGCGATGCGTTTAGTGCGCGCATGCGCAGAACCCGCCGCCGCCGCCCGCGGCCCGGCAGACTGCCGTATCTGCCCTCCGGGACCGCACCCCTTACATCACTTTTCAAAAAGAAAAAAAAAAGTTTCTTCATTTATTTTTTGTTATTATTTTTTTCCTTCCTCTTTGCTTGTGACACGGTACGTATAATCCTGCACCGTTAGTGCAAAAGGCGTGGAGAGGAGGAGGAGGAGGAGGAGGAGGAGGAGGAGGAGGAGGAGGAGGGGGGTGCTGGACGTCGCCCCCCCCCCCCCCCAACGCCTCGCAAATGGACGAAACGCGCTCTGCGCCGAAATGGCTACCATTTTGGCGATTTGCTCCGGGACCGTGGCACGGAGCCGCGAGCGTGTCTCGGTGGCCGCGTGCGTTAGCGCGCCGGTCAGCGACCCCCCGCGGCAGGTTCGGGGTTCGAAGCCTCGCTGTCTTACATTCCTGATCCGCACGCGGAGGCCGCCGCTTAGAAGTGTGCATTTCTTGAGTGTTTGTGTGTCCGGCGGGACCGGTCGGGGATCGGGGAGGCTAGGATACCACAGGATCCCACAGGATAGCCGCGAGTCGGCGGGCAATTAAAAGCAAACAGTCGTGAGCACCCCCCCCCCCCTCCCGTCAGGGGGCGTTAGGGTGAGCCGGGCCAGGACCCCGGCGTGCCCCCCCCCCCCCCCTCCACTCACGACCCGGCACGCGACACAAGACCACGGCTCCGCCCTGCAGCCCGCGTAGCGGTCACGGACACTGCCACGGAAAGAAACTATTTGAAAAAAAAATTAAAAAAATTCGAAAACCACAAAAAAAAAATGTTTTGATGAAGTATGTTTCATGGAAACAGGCCGCGTCCTTAGAAACAAACATTAAAATTATGTGAAGGTGAAAATTGTGACGGCTGCGATAAGAAGAAAAACAACCACTGCGCATTCCGATGTGCTTTATTTTTCGTTGAGTGACAACTTATGCACAACTCAGCGAAGGCATTCCTCCTCCACCTCCTCCTCTTCTTCCTCCTCTTCCTCCTCCTCCTCCTCCTCCTCCTCCTCCTCCTCCTCCTCCTCCTCCTCCTCCTCCTCCTCCTCCTCCTCCTCCTCCTCCTCCTCCTCCTCCTCCTCCTCCTCCTCTTCCTCTTCTTCCTCCTCTTCCTCCTCCTCCACCACCTCCTCCTCCTGCGCCTCTGCGGTGGCGGTGGCCGCCGTTTCGGGCGGGCAACGCGGACACAAACCGACTCACGGTGAAGGTGAAGGTCCCCCTGTCGGCGGCGGCAGCGCCCGGCCCGCCATAACAGCTTCTCACCATATCACGTAATAGTGGGGCCGGCACCGTTAGACCATTACCTTGGTCCGGACCACGTATGTTAATTTAGAACCTTCCCCCCCCCCTCCCCCTCTCTTTTTGACGTGACAGGTGTATGGGTGGGTGTGAATGGAAGTGCACGGTCGTGGTAGGGCCCTCGTGTACCTACACACAATTTCCGTCTCTCTCTCTCTCTCTCTCTCTCTCTCTCTCTCTCTCTCTCACGCACACTCACACCTGTTGTTCACCTCACCCACCAAGGGTCGTTCACTTCAACGAAACCACCGCCGCCACCACTGCGGTGGTGCAGCACACACATAATACTAACAAATAACAACTGCATCGCCGGATGTTTAAAAAAACAAACAAAACTCCGTCCGCCGGGAATCGAACTCCTCTCGGAGGCGAGACGTATACGCAAACGAAGAGATTTTTTTTTGCGGACGAGGCCCTTGCAGTTGCAGCTCCGCGTGGCACTTTGTTAGCCCACACATGCCCTGCGCACCCGCCTGGCCGGCAGCAGCCTCTGCCATGACGCCGACAGGTGACAGGTGACAGGTCAGCGGCGACGGCGGCGCTGCCACGGCGCTGCTGCCACAGCGCTGCCAACCTTGTTATCAGGTGGCCCCGTCCGGTGTCCGGGTCCCTCGCGTTTTCACACGCGCTGTCGTTGCGTGCGCACACACTGCTTGGCCGGTCAGGGTGGCCGCGCCGCATCCTCTCTCACGAGCACACACACACACACACGCACGTACACACACACGCACACACACACGCACACACACACACACTGTCGGGCAGAGACGGACGCACAGCAGCAGGTCATGTCGTCGCGGACTCCTTGCGGGGATTCCTGCCCGCCGCTCTGAGCGAGTTGGCTGCTGGCACCGCGCAGTGCATGCGGCCAGGGATTTAAATAGTTTCTAAAGAGTGCCGCCGAACCCCCTGCGGGCGTCCAACGGAGGAAGGGAGGGGGGCGGGAGGTGAGCTAGAAAAATCTAGCGTCCCCTTTCTAAACTAATAGGTTCTTAGAAATGGGTTGCAGGAAACATGCACCCGCTGACTCCGCGGCGCTATGCGCTTCTCCTTTCGGACATTCCGTAGTTGCCGCGAGTGCTCACGAGAGGGCGCCTCGGCCGGAAGTAGACGGGAGCCTGTGCCCGCGCGGGATTTGAACGCTTTATTTCCGGCCTTCCCTTACTCGCCGTCTGTCGCCGCCGCCGCCGCATTAGCACCAGCGTCGCCCAACCGCCGCCGCCGCCGAAAAAGGGCAACTGGCCGAGATTCGAAGCGCAGATACGCGGTTGCGGGCGGCACCCGTTTTAGAGAGATCCGGAGTCTCTCTAAGCACTCGGCCGCCAGCCGGCCGGCAGGTTAGCCACCTCTCCGGGCGGGGAGGGAGGCGCTCGTAGTCATTGTTAGCGCCCGCCGCTCCGCCCACTCAGGCCGAGCCGCCGAGCCGGGCGCCCAGAGGTGCCCAGAGGTGCCCGCCTAGAGGCCGGTAACGCGGGTTCGAATACCGCGCCGGCCCCGTTCTAAGTTGTGGAGCACGCCCACGCCGCGCGGCCCCCGCGGCCCCCGGGGTCCCCGACAGCAGACGGCTTTCAGCGGCGGCCGCGCCCTGCGCCGCCTCATACTCGCACGTCGCCGTCAGTGCCGGTCCCGGGTCCCGCTAGGACGGCGACGACGGCGGCGTCGGCGGGGCGCCCCACCCCGATGCCTTCTGTTCCTGTCATAGGAGCGGGTTCCGGTCGAAAACGGGGTATGACAAAGCGGAGCGGGAGACGACGCGGGCACGTGCAGGGGGGGCCAGGGCCCGCTGCACCGCGTCATACCGCGTGCATGCTGATCGGGCCGGCCTCTGGAGAGACTTTAGAGAGGCGCGGGGAATTAGAAGAGGACAGAGAGGCGAGAGAGTGCCAGAAATTAGAGAGATTAGAGAGGATAGAGTGTCATAGATGGATTAGAGAGGCTCATGTGTCCGAGAAAATCGAGAGATTAGAGAGACTGGAGAGTCCGAGAAAATAGTGAGATTGGAGAGCACGACAAAATACATTAGAGGGCTTCAAGAGGCTACGGGGACCGGATAAAATAGAGAGATATCAGATTTTGAGCAGTGCAGAGACTCGGGGCGGTAGAGAGACTAGTCGGCGTTGCGCCCCCAGAGCAGCCAAAGTGCCGGTCATCTCTAGGGCGCGCGCACCCACACACACACACACACACACGCACTCACACACACACACATCCACGCCGCGATGACGGCGCGTCGCTGATCCCCATCAATGATTCTTATCACGCGGGCGGTCGGGTGCCGTTAAATTAGATTGAACAATAATAGAGTTAGTTAAGGGAGCGTCATTGTGCTGCCGTCATTTTATGTACTTAATAATTTTTTTTTTTTTGCTGGCCTGGTTTTGCGGGGACACGATTTTTATTCCTCGTTTTTTTTTTCCTGTGTTGCAGGGCGGCTCGTCCTGGGCCACGCGGGAGGCGCGGCCAGTGGACGTCTTCTTGGCCTTGGCGGTCGCCCTGGTGGTGATCGCCGTGCTATGCATCGCTGGGCTCGCCATCTACCTCGGAGGTAAGTGCTCCCGAGAGAGAGAGAGAGAGAGAGAGAGAGAGAGAGAGAGAGAGAGAGAGAGAAGGCATGCGCGGGTGCCCTAACGCAGGAGCAATGGGCTATTTACAACAGCGGCACTTGCAAATAAGAAATGAGTGCACGCATCCCATTCTGTAGAATTACAGTACATTTAAAACTTTGACGATCTCTCTCGCCACTCTAACTGTGTGCGAAAGAGAAAGAAAGAGAGAGAGAGAGACACACAAAGGCAGTAGATGATGCGTGGAAATAATTACGGGAATCGAGTGCCGTGATTGGCTGGCGCCGGTTCTTTGCAGTGCGCGGACGCCGCCGCCGCCGCCGCCAAACACCCTCCTATCGCTGTCCTTCTCCAGCCGGCCGCGCGGCCGCAGTCCCTGCCACGAGAGCGACAGAGACGGGGCTACAAGGGACACTTACCGGTCGCTACCGTGTCCAATTTTGATGAGAATGTGAGGTCTGAGGTCTGATGCCTGCTTTTCTTTCTCTGTTGTTGCAGCCATGAGGATCGACGCCCGGAGCTGTGAGTATTGGCTCCACTGCTAACAGACTTTTTTTTTTTAATGAAAATAAAATTTACGTTACTTATAAATTTGAAAAATGGTACAAACAATTTTTCTTTTAGTCGCAGTATTTGAACCCGGGGTTAAGAGCTACGGGGAGGCGAGAGAATTGCGGGTTCAAATACCGCCGGGTCTCGGGTCTCGAGCTGACACATTCCGCCCGTCTGTTGCAGCTGACATCCTGCTGGACGGGCGGCTGCAGGTGTCCGGCGGCGCCCACAGCCCCGGAGCGCCGCAGCTCCAGACGGCGCTCCTCAACTCGTCGTCCACCGCCTTCCAGCACGCCGCGCGCTACTACTCCAACCTGGTGAGCGAGAGGGAGAGAGAGAGAGAGAGAGAGAGAGAGAGAGAGAGAGAGAGAGAGAGAGAGAGAGAGAGAGAGAGAGAGAGAGAGAGAGAGAGAGAGAGAGAGAGAGAGAGAGAGAGAGAGAGAGAGAGAGAGAGAGAGGGAGAGAGAGAGAGAGGGAGGGGGGGGGGGGGGAGGGGGGGGGGGGAGAGTGAGTGGGGGTGTGTGTGTGTGTGTGTGTGAGAGAGAGAGAGAGAGAGAGAGAGAGAGAGAGATGGGAACGTTTTCGCAGGATTTTGTCGTCGTCCGGGCCGCACGCATGCGCACCGGTGCCCCGCTGGGGGCCCCGCAGGGCGCGCCGGGTGCCCCGCGGGGGGGCCCGCCCGGGTGCCCTGCGAGTGTTGTTGACCCCGGCGGTGGCAGTGACCTACCGGATGGGGAGTGCAAGGCGAGTGCAGGCAGCCGGCCCGGGCCACTGGACCTTCGGGAGCGCCGCTGTCCCCCACTCCCTTCCCGGTCCTCTGTACTTTTGGTGTTGTCCAGATAGGCCGGCTGGAGCGGGCTGGAGCGGGCTGGAGCCGGCAGGAGCGCAGGCGCCGCAGCACGGCCACTCAGAGCGTAATCATGACCAGGCGATACGGCACACCGGGGCTTACTCAGACTCACTCCCATTCACGCTCACAAATACAAAAAGAAAAAGATGAACTATAAAAAAATGACGCCTAGCGTAGCCGCGGTAGAATTTTCGATCGCTATTCAACCAAAATTTTTGATTTTCTCAGTTTTGTTTCTTGCGGAAGATATTTGGTGGTGGGAGTTAACGCCAGCTGGACTCTCTCTCTCTCTCTCTCTCTCTCTCTCTCTCTCTCTCTCTCTCTCTCTCTCTCCCCCCCCCCCTCTCTCTCTCTCTCTCTCCATTATACTTGTCACTCGCCAACATCTCCCATCGCGCGCCCAGCAAAAAAAAAAAAAACACTTCGTAACGCTCACTGAGCTTGCCATCATCAGAGGATCGGAAGCATTCCAGGGAGTCTCCGCGACTATTTTTATATTTTCTCTTTATTTTTCGACTCGTTCCTTTGACAGTCCGCTTGACCACGGGGCTGCGGTCGCGTTACGTACTTCCTGGATGACCCCTCGGCGAGCTGCGGACCGAGAGGTGCCCTCCCGGCCAGAGAGAAGCGCACGACATTAATTAAGTCGCCTCCGCTCGCTCTCATCTCTGCCCAAAGGAACAATCTTCGTGCAACTTCGTTGCACCGACTGTATTATATTATTTTATGTTTTTTGGAAGGGACGGAGGTATTTTGAAATGAATCTTAATGGGAGTCGCACTTAGGAAGTTGCAACTTTGGAAGGGTATGCGGCGTGCTTTCCTGCTGAATTGCAAAAGATAAAACGAATTACACTTACAATGTTTCATTTATTTTAGGGCGATATAAAGCGCGCGTGCAACAAGAAAAAAAAATATTGCGACAAAAAAGAGAACACTGTACACAGCCAACACGGCACTGCCAGGGGGTTGATGATCGGATGAGAGTCGGCGGCTCGAGGGCTCCGGAGATTTAAATCTGGCATCGAGAGGACGAGGTCGTTCTGGAAGTGGCCGAGCACACGGGGCACATAAAGAAGGGCAACGTGACGGGGATAATGCTGCTGCCTCCCCCCCCGACTCTCCCGCCTTCCTCTTCGTTTACAACAACAACAAAAACCCGTACTCCCGCCCGCCCTTGTGCTCTGCAGTTGTGCGATACTTTACGAGGCGCTCGCTCTCTAGCGGCGTTCGCGAGTGCGCGTCGTCGGCGGCGGCGTCGGGTGCGTCGCGCCGCCGTCCCTGTGTGCGTTGGCAGCACTGCGTTGGCAGCACTGCGTTGGCAGCACTGCGTTGGCAGCACTGCGTTGGCAGCATTGCGGCGGCGGCGGCCGGGGTGTCGGTGCATGCCGGCGGGCTCTGGTCATTCCTTTTTGCGTGCGGACGAGCCGTTGGCAGCCGTTGGCAGCCGTTGGCAGCCGTTGGCAGCCCTGCGGAGGGCCCTGCCGCCCCGACGCCGACGCCGCTGGGCTGTATTCGCGCACGACGCTCGCCTCGGCCGCTGCAAAGCCACGCAGCCCGGTGGGCTCGCGGTGCAGACGCCGCGGGTCGGCTGCGTCGGCCCTGGCGCGGCCCCGCGGCCCATTGTGGTCCGGGTCCAGGTCGGCGGCGGCACGGCACGGACGTCCCCAGGCCAACGTCCCGGCCACGTCCCGCGGCAGTCCCAGCGCACGGCCGCCCCGCCGCCGGCCGCGGGGGGAAATATAGCAGTTTATCCCATTATGCAGGCGAGCCGACCCTTGGATGTACAGTCAGAGAGACAGACAGACAGACGGCAGGCAGGCAGGCAGACAGACAGACAGGCGGGGAGGGCGGGAGACGGACGAGACGGGCGCGCTCGCTGGAAAAAAAAATTCTAAAAAATACGAGCACGCCGCTGAAAAGAAAAGTGAGTAAATGGAATGCCAATTATGGCGCGAGGGAGGGAGGGAGGGAGAGGGAGGGAGGGAGGAAGGGAGAGGGAGAGGGAGGGAGGCGGGAGGGACCGCGATGATGGCGAGTTGAACCACTGTACCACGGTGCTGATCCCGCGCGTGAGGGCGCCTGCCGGGTAGGCAGTCCCGCGCGGCACGCCTGTGTAGCGGGCCGGCCTACCCCGCCGCCGCCAGGCGCTCACCGCGTGCTCGCCGCCGCCTCCCCTCTCTGGACTGTTCTCTGTACTGTACTCTGTACTGTACTCTGGACTGTACTCTGTACTCTGGACTGTACTCTGTACTTATGCCCGCAGCTGGAGCGCGTGTACAAGCGCAGCGAGCTGGCGCCGGCGCTGCGGTCCGTGTCGGTCCGCGGCTTCAACCTGCGCCAGGCCAACCTGGTCGTCTTCTTCAGGCTGCAGCTGGACCGGAGGCGGACCACGACGTGAGTACCTGCCGGAGGAGGACAAGAGTGGTGGAAGACCCGAAATAAATTGTTTTATGGGAAAAATAAATGGGACAGGAGATGAAAAAAATTAGACAAAAATTCGGTGGAACAAAAAGAAAAGAAAAGTCTGGGCGCGCTTGCATGGCGGGTGAGCCCTCTGGTGGGCGCTGTGGTTTCCGGCCCGGCTGCTAACCCGCGCCGCTCCGTTTCCAGGATCGAGGTGGAGGATGTGGCCCGCGGCATCCTGGTCCAGGAGGCCAGCGCCCTCAAGCCCATCGCCTTCACGGACACGCAGGTGGACGCGGAGCACATCGTCATCAAACGTGAGGTCCCGCCGGCACCGTGACGCGCGAGTCGGGGGGTCCGTTGTGCTGACTGGTGACGTGTTCCAGGACATGAGGATCACCAGGACGACGAGGAGAGTAAGAACGCGACGGAGACCGCCGCCCAGGGAGGAGCTCCCGGGGTGCTGCCAGCGAGGCCGCCGCCTCCGCCACCCCAGCCCGGGCCGTCGACGGCTACCCTGTCCACCGTGACCACCCGGCCGCTGGTCCTGTCCACCCAGCACCGAGGCCAACCGGGAGGCCGGCGTACCACGACCACGACGACGACCTCGACAACGACCTCGACCACCTCGGCCCCCCCACCGACGTCGTCCTGGGAGGAGGCGACGATCACGTTCACAGGCACGGGTCCCCCGGCCACCGAGGTCTCGAGTCGCAACCGCGTCGGCCCCCAGATCCTGGCCGTGGACGCGGAGGAGTTGACGACGCTGCCGCCGCCGCCACCGACAGAACCGGCCAGGTTGACTTCCAGCCGGCCATCACTGCCGCCGCCACACCCGACCGGCGTCGTGGAGCCCATCGCCAAGGAGGACGTGGTCGTGGACCCCTGGAACGCGCCGTACGGAGGGGCCGCGTCGCGACGGCCGCCCGCGCCCGTGCCGCCCACCAAGAGCCAGGAGGAGGAGGAGGACGCGCAGTCCGCGTGGCGGCCGGTGCGGCCCACGCACCAGCAGCACCAGCAGCCCGTCGCCACGGGTGAGTCCTCGCTCTACTTCACCCCCGGGAGGCACGGGGACGGAGGGGGATGGAAACCGCGCCGACGGGCGTCGTTCGGGCCGCGACGCCGACCGAAAGGAGTTGTTAACGGCGTCTTGTGTCCGCAGGCCCCGCGGTGCCCATCCTGCTGCCCACGGGCGGCGACGACCTCCTCGACGAGGACGTGGCGGTGGGCGTGGCCGAGGTGGTCGCCATCCCGTCGTCGGCGCTGGAGGGCGCCGTCAACGTCAGCCCCGGCGGCGGCGCGCTGCCGGTGGTCCTGGAGGACGTCCCCGCGCTGCCGCCGTCCGGGCCGCCGGCGCCGCTGCTGGACCGCCTGAGCCTCAGCCCGTCCGAGGCCTTCCGCCAGGACATCCTGATGGAGCGCGGCGCGGCGGGGTGAACCACACCCGGCAGCCCGTCAGCGCGTACGCGGGGGACTTCGGCGTGCCCTTCGTGGCGAGCGTGTCCGCCGGCGTCGGCGTGCCCCCGGGGGCTGCTGTCGTCGGGGCGCGGCCCGGAGACACCGTCTCCAAGATCTCCCTCATCGTGTCCGGCGAGGAGGGCGAGGCGGACCCGGAGACCAGCATCCTGCAGACGGGCAGCGGCTCCATCGTCATACGAGACGACGGCCGGGGCGCGTCCACGACCTCGACCTCCACGACGACCACCTCCACGACGACGACGACGACAACGCCTGCTCCCGCACCGCCGTCAACGACCCCCGCACCAGCGCCTGCACCCTCGCCTGCACCCGCACCGACAGCCAAACTGGAGTTGGCCAAGGCTGAGATGCGGAACAGCAACATTCGCATGCCGGGACTGTTCGCGCTGCCCGACTTCCCGCTGCTGCAGCAGTTCCCCAACCTGCTGGGCATGAAGAAGGCCGCCGCCGCGGAGGCTGTCCACCACGAAGAGGAGGCCGCGGAGGAACTCGTCGTGCAGCAGCAGCAGCAGCAGCAGCAGCAGCAGGCGACAGCGACGACGACAACGGCGCCGCCGCCGACGACGACCACCACCACCACGAAGCCGGCGCCGGCCGCCTCCGAGGAGTCCGTGACCATCGTCACCCTGCTGCCCGTCCGGTCCAACTCGGGGTTGAGAAGGCCACTGAGGAGGAAACCCCCGGTGCGGCCGGCAGCGCAGCCGGCCCCGCCCCCAACGCTCGCCGCCACGCTGCCCCCGCCCACCCCTGACGTCCCGCCGCCAACACCCGCCTCCCCGCCGCCCACGCCGAGCCTGCCCCCGCCGCCCCCGAAGACCACGACGGCCGAGGCCACGCCGCCGCCCCCGACGGTTCAGACTCGCAAGCAGGACGACAGCGCCAAGATCCTGTCCAGCATCAAGTTGGTCCTCGAGTCCAGGCAGAGCCACTACACGTCCACGCCGGCCTCCGCCAACAGCACGGCCGGCGACGCGGTGCTGCAGCCCCAGGCGGCCCAGGCACACGTGGACAGGATAACGCACTTCATCATCCCCCCGGAGCGGGACGTGCCGGCCGCCGCGCCCGCGCCGCCCCCCGCGCAGAGGTTCAACGTGGGGCACATCGAGAGGGTCACGACAGAGCTGCCGTCCCCGACGGCCTCCACCCCCGCCGCCAGCCAGGCCGTCAAGCAGCAGCCGGCGTCGGTGACCAGTAGGACGCCGCCGCACCGCGGGGTGCCCAAGGGCAATAAGACGTCCACGCAGACCCGGGGGGCGCCGGCCAACGGGACGAGGCGCGGCCCGCAGAAGGCGCCCGCCAAGGCGCCGCAGCGCGTGCCGCGGCCGCAACAGACCAGCAGCCGCCTCAAGGAGACCGTCGTCCGCACCAACGTGAACGTCGGCCAGGCGGGGGCGGGCCGCCGAGCCGCCACTGCCGCCCAAGTGGCGCGCGCGCCGGCCGCCAACGCCACGGCCAGGACGCCCGCCGTGCCGGCCGAGCAGCGCGTCAGCATGGAGAGGGTGGTCACCCTGGCCGCCAGGAAGGGCCAAGTCCCGAAGGTCCCCGGCAGCGTCACTGTCACCACCCACCAGCTCGCCGACGGGCCCGCGCCGCCCGCGGCGTCCTCCGTCACCCCCGAGGCCAGCGCCGCCGCCACCCGCCAGGGCAAGTGGTTGTACGGTATAGAGGACGGGTACACGGCCTCCGCGGAGGCAGACGTTGACGGCGTCCCCTATAACCCAAGCAGACCCTCCGGGGTAGAGCTTGTCGCGAACACTAGGCCCCGCAGAGCGGCGGCGGGAGCCCCCGCAGCCCCCGCAGCCACACCCAGGACGCCGTCAGAGTCCGACCCCGGCAGCGTAAGTGCCAATACGCCATCCAGGACGAACTTTGATTATGAACCGATCGGAGCGTAGTTGACGCGATGCCATTTGTAAGTCATTCATTTTCTTAGTCAAATTCCAAATGATATTTATTATTATTATTCCACCCGTGTAAATACTTAATTTATAACGCGAAATGTGTAAATGTTTGTACAATTTATATAAAGACAATTACGTTTAGTTTGCCGCATATGTACTTAAAATCCATTGGCCTCAAAACTCCGCGGAAACCGCAACAAAGATAAAGTAATCATGGCTCTCCGTTACGTTTCTCTCTCTCTCTCACTCGCTCCGATCCGCATCGCCGTGCCGACTAGACTCAAATGGATGACGTACTTGGTTACAGCTGCCGGGGGGCGGGGCCGGCGTGTCTGTGGGCGGGGCTGGAGGCGGGGCCCCGGGGGCGGGAGACAGGGGGGAGGCGATTCGGAACCAGGGGGCGGTGGCGACCACCCCCACCCCCAACAAGCCCACCGCTGCGCCGACCAAATCGCCGCAAAGGACGCCGACGACACCCCCAACGAGGACGACGATCAAGTCCTCCTCCAAGTTCACGTCGGTGTCGACGCCGAGGCCCACTACCAATCCCACCAAGCCAGGCGGCACCTTGACGAAGTCCTCCTCAACCCCGTCAAAGCCCGTCGCGATGAAGACCCACCCGACGAACGTGACTTCCACCCCGACGAGGACAGCCCCGCCGCCCGCAAAGAGCAACGTGACCAGGAACAGCACCACCGCGACGAAGCCGGGGTCCACGTCGACCAAATCCGCGGCCAAACCGACTCGGCCCAGCACTGGGGCGGCACAGCCAGCAAAGCCGATGGCCGTCTCGGCGAACAAGGCGGCGGCCAACTCCACCAAGAGTGCGCCTGCCCCAGCCGGGTCGAAGCCGCCGGCCTCGTCATCCAAGACATCGTCGAGCACGACGAACACGGCCCTTCCATCGAGTAACAAATCCGCTGCCGCGAAGCCGGCGACGCCGAGGCCGGCGACGCAGTCCACCAAAACCGCGGCGAAGACCACCGCGAAGCCCAGCGCTGCCGCGAACAAGACCACCACCAAGAGCACCTCCGCAACGACACCGGCCCGGACGACGCCGAGGCCTACGAGCACCTCTCCGCCGCCGACCACCGCGCCCCCGACCACCCCCACCCCGACGACGGCGAAGCCCGTCCTGGAGCCCAGCGCCCTGGAGAAGACGGAGGCGCAGCGGAACCGCACGGCGCAGCTCGTGGCCGCCATCCGCGCCGCGGTGGGGCTGCCGGCCAAGTCCGTGTCCTCGTCCTCCACGAAGCTGGCCGCCAACGCGGTGGACGCGGCGCTGCCGCACAAGGTGCTGCACAAGGCGCCGGCGGGGGCCTCCACCCCCAGCGCTACCACGACGCCGTCCCCCGGCGGCACGCTGCCCACGTCCACCGGCGCGCCTCTGCGGGAAGACGGGAACGCAACAGGTACGCCAGGGCCTGCAGGTGCAGGTAGGGTTGATCGGCGAAGCCAAGTCGTAATACGCTGATGACGACGGTCTTGTCCTCCTCAGACTGCGGCGTGCGCTGCGGCGACGGATCCTGCGTCGCCGCCGTCTCGCGCTGCAACCAGCTCGTCGACTGCCAGGACGGCGCCGACGAGCGCGGCTGCACCTGCGCCGACTACCTCCGCGCCAAGTTCATGCACCGCAAGCTCTGCGACGGCGTCGTCGACTGCTGGGACTACAGCGACGAGAGCAACTGCGGTGAGTGCCACGACTGCGGAGGACGACGGCCAGGTGCTCGAGGACGCCGATGGGGACGTCTATCTGTGCTGCAGACTGGTGCGAGCCCGGCCGCTACGTGTGCACCAGCTCCAGGGTGTGCGTGGAGACCTCCAGGCTGTGCGACGGCCAGCGGGACTGCCCGTACGGCGACGACGAACGCCAGTGCGTGTCCGTGGCGCCGGACGTGCGCGCGGCCGACGACCTGGTGTACCACAGCGAGGGCCTGGTCATGGTGCGGCGCCAGGGCGTGTGGGGGAAGCTGTGCGCCAAGGGGATCGTCGGCCAGGGGCCGCAGCCGACGGCGGCCTCGGCGGCCGTGCCCCTGTGGGGGCCGCTGCAGCTCGGGGAGGTCATCTGCAGGGCGCTCACCTTCAGGTGAGTGCACGCGTCACACGGCGTGTCCCGGCCTCCCTCAAGTTGCTCATGATCCTCGTCGTCATCTGTCGTCAGCGGCGTGGAGACGGCGCGGCTGGCGGCCGACGACGACCCCGGCCACGACGTGGCGCCGTACTTCGAGACCGGCAGCAACATCACCGACGAGAAGAGGTAGGTGCCCTGGCCGCTGCGCGCCTCGCCCCGCCTCCCCCGCGCCCTCCTCATGTCCCCCCTGTTGTTGTCCAGGCAGCAGGTGTTCGTCGAGTCCGAGTGCCCCGAGAAGCAGGTCCTGCGCGTGTCCTGCCAGAGCCTGCTGTGCGGCGAGCGGCCCCAGGCCACGTCTCACTGGGCAAGGTCAGCCTACCATCATTTTATTTTTCCACCTTTCTCATTTTCCTTCTAATTTTGGATTATATTTTAATTTCTTGTTCTTATTTCAGGACGTCCCCCGCGGACGGCGTGCCCCGCGACGCGGGTCGGCGCGCGCGGATCGTGGGCGGCACCAACTCGGGTCCAGGCGCCTGGCCGTGGCAGGCCGCGCTCTACAAGGAGGGCGAGTTCCAGTGCGGCGCCACGCTCATCTCGGACCGCTGGCTCCTCTCCGCGGGCCACTGCTTCTACCAGTGAGTGCGCCGGGGCCTCGGTGACGGCGGCCACGTCGGGGCGGGGGTTTAAAGGGTCTCGGTGCTTGCAGCGCGCTGGACGACTACTGGGTGGCGCGGCTGGGCGCGCTGCGCCGCGGCACGGACTTCGCCTCGCCGTACGAGCAGCTGCGGCCGCTGTCCGCCATCGTGCTGCACCCGGGCTACGTGGACGCCGGCTTCATCAACGACATCTCCCTGCTGAGGATGCGGGACCCGGTGGGTGGCCGGGGTGCAGTCGGGCTGTAGTTCTAATTAGGATAATACTATAACCACGTCTACGACTACGTCTAACCGGCCGCTCTTCCGCAGGTGCTGTTCAGCGACTACATCCGCCCCGTCTGCCTGCCGCCGCCGAGCGCGATCCTCAAGGACGGCACCATGTGCACCGTCGTCGGCTGGGGTCAGCTGTTCGAAGTGGGCCGCGTCTTCCGTACGTCACGTTCCGCGGGATCGAATCCCCTCCGATCGCGGACTTTTTTTACATTTCTGTTTTGTCCCCGACAGCGGACACGCTGCAGGAGGTGCAGCTGCCGACCATCTCGACGGCGGAGTGCCGGCGCCGCACGCTGTTCCTGCCCCTGTACCGCGTCACCGACAACATGTTCTGCGCCGGCTTCGACCGCGGCGGCCGCGACGCCTGCCTGGGGGACTCGGGCGGGCCGCTCATGTGCCAGGAGTCGGACGGCCGGTGGACGCTGCACGGCGTCACCAGCAACGGCTACGGGTGCGCGCGCGCCGACCGCCCGGGCGTCTACACCAAGGTCGTCAACTACGTGCGCTGGGTGCAGATGGTGATGGGCGGCCGGCAGGAGGCGGCGGACCGCGACGGCGGCGGGGCGGCCGCCGACCACCGCGACGGGGAGCTCGGCCTCGTGCAGCACCACGTGTCGCACCACGTGTCGCAGCAGGTGGCGCAGGCGCTGCGGGACGCCAAGACGGCCTGCAACGGCCACCGCTGCCCGCTGGGCCAGTGCCTGCCCGCCAACCGGGTGTGCAACGGCTTCATCGAGTGCAGCGACGGCTCCGACGAGAAGGGCTGCTGGTAGAGGGGAGTCCCAGCCCCGAACCGATCTCATGGCTGATGCGACACAAAAAGAAAAAGACAACGCAAGACTCGAACCCCTGGTCCTTCCCTTTCACACCGGGTCATCAGTGTCATCGTCATCTATCCGTATCGTCATCAAAGTCGTCATCAGGGCGGTTGATATAATTTTACTACTGTATTGTGATAATGAATTCGTCCCGAGGAGGGAGGATCGTTTTGTATTCTATTGGTCACAAAGACTTTGACTACAGCTGAAAGCAGCAACTCTCTAGTGCCAATGGATTGACCGTATTTAATTAAGTGAGTAATTTATTAGAACGTAAAGTTAATGTAGCATTTTAAAATGACTGGATAGCTATGTTCCATTGTGCAAGTCCCCAACCTAACCTAACCTCTGTTCCTCAACACCAAGCAGAAGACTAGACTGTCAGCTTTATCGAGAATTCCAGTGTTGTATGTATTAGTTTGCAGTTTCCTCTTATTTTATCAAAAATGATTAAAAATCACCATAATGAGTTGTGCGCATTAGCATCGATGGAGATCAGAATATATGAGAATTTGTGATTTGAAACACTGGTGACCAGACCAGCTATGTAAGTAGTAGAGAATAATGTGTCCATGTTTCATAAATGTTTTAATACTTTTTTTTACACTTTCGGCGCCATGGCGTATCCTACATTAAGAATTATTCTCAGCTGATATGTCCCCTCCGAGTGATATTAAGCTAAGTAGACATTGCATGACTCGAAGGTAAGCCGCGTCAACCTCTAACGGTAGCGTCCTCTACTAGAGAGAGGGGCGCTGCACGTGTGCCGCTCGACCTCTAACCTCCCTCGCGCGAAACGCGCCTGCCGCCTGCACACACGGCGTTGATGGGTCTGGGGATGTCATTCTGGCGCCGGACGGAGCACCCCGCGAGAGCTAACGTACCGCCGCTGACCGGCAGCGCTATCTCTCAGCATCCCTCAGTACTACACCCCCTCCCCTCCCCACCTCCCCCCTCGGCCCCTGGGAGGTAGGCACGGACTACCCGCACTACAGCCATGTAATGCGAACTGTCCGTGCCTACCTCCCAGGGGCTGGGCGAGGGGGGCGGGGGGAGAGGAGGGGGTGTAGTACGGGGGAAGTTCCAAGAGATGGCGCTGCCGGTCAGCGTCGGAACGTTAGCTCTCGCGGGGTGCTCCGTCCGGCGCCAGAACGACATGCTCAGACTCTTCGCTCCCATCGAGTACCGCGCTAATCAGTAAGGAGGGGAAGACTGGTTCTGCACGGAAAGCCATGGCCGTGGCCGTTAAGTTGGAGCATGACCCTTGTCTCAGTTTTGGGTTCCGGCTTGCGATCGTGTAAAAGCGGTATTAGTGTAAGCAGTACCTGTTCTTTAAGATTAATTTTACCCTAGCGTTAAGGTGCTCAATCTCCTTTTACAGAGACCATTTGAGTTTAGGGCAACTGATGTACACAACCAGATTTTATGATCTGCCCATGACGAAGTCTCCATCATGATTACCACACAAGGTTCAATCTTGTGAGCTATTATTATTATTATTAATAAGAAAGCAAAAATTTGAAAGGAAGGATGATGTGTAACTGCCATTCTAAGGAAGGAAAAATAATACAAGAGAAGATTCTCTCATCTAATAGTGTATTTCAATTATTGACACCATAAGAACATTTTGAGGGGGAGAAAGAAACACAACACAAATACCTTCTGGGTAAAATAATGAAGTCTTACAAACCTTATGAAGTGGTTTTTAACATGAACACCACCAAGTCCTAGTATTGAATTTCCTAGAAAATACACACATGCCCACAAGTTCGGTAGCACATCACAGACATTTTGAATGGTCACTCAATTTACTTGCACAATGTGTGAACTAATATAACTTTACAACATCCGTAAAAAATAAGTATTCAATATTTTTTTAAATTGTGATTTAATCTGGGGATTTAAATTTGATTTAATAGGTTAAAAAATTTAGCATTGGAATAAAACTTATCCAAGGCATCTCCAGCTGTTCTCAGTACATCCAAACTGCCTCACATAACCTGACAACTAGCAGTGGAACATGAAAACAGCATACTTGTGTGAGTTGAAAAGTGACCCAAATTGAATACATAAATTGAGTTTGAAAGAAATGTAAAATGACTACAATGAAGTCTTCTCAACAGCCAATATGAGAATTTATTTTTTAAGAACAAAAATGAAATGAATTGATACAAATACTCTCACAAATCGCTACTTCAAAAGCAGCGTAAGTGATATTTTCTTTGGGCCAGTCTTAGTTTTCAGTCATTGAGACAAAATCATAACATATACTAGAAGGCAGTTTTTCTCTAGACATAGAATAATATTCACAATAGCAAAATGTAAAGTATAAGAAAGTATGGTTGCTATCACTTTTTGTACTGATATGGAGGGGTAACATGGAAAGCTTTAATCATGCTAAGACAAACTAAGCAGAGCACATCTTGCTACCAAAAGAATATTTTCCACATGACCCACTATTTTACCGACTGGAATGATCAGAGGAAATTACCATCATCACAGATAAAACAGTAGATGTAATGTTTTAAGACACAATATGACATCAATCACACTTACACTACAAAAAACGAAAAGAGGATACAGAAAGAAAGCTTGGCAAAAGCAATACTGCTTTGCTCTGGCCAAACCTCTAAGGAAATGTGGAGAGGGAAACAAGGAAGAGGAAAGAAATATCTTAAGTTTGTACCTGCTTAGTATTCCATATTTGAAGCAACTACACTATAAAATTAAATAATGGCAGTTAAAACTTGTCATCATGCAGTACTGACAACAGCTACGTATGTACAAAATAAATTGTATTGAAGAAAAGTCAATTACATGGATTGCTCTGGATAAAAATCTCTGCAGCTCCAAAGAATCATCATCATCGAAATCACATGTACAACCACAACCAGAGTTAAAAATTGATTTTCCTATGGAAACTTGTACTTTGTTGTCATAAGTTGAGTGCACAACACATGACACTAATAACACATATTTACACACTACTTATCACATAAAGGTAAAGAGAGGAAACAGATTATACAAAAAAAAAAAAAAAAAAAAAAAAAGACGCAGGAAAGACTGGAATGCGGAAATGATTTGGTCACAGAATGCTAAGAACACAAAAATCTAAAAAAAAAAAAACGTAAAAAAAATAATTACAAAAAAAAACCACACACACACACACACTGACAAACCTTATTCTTATAGTTTATACGCTATTTTCTCTCAAACAGAAGAGAGGCCTTCACTGTACAAGGAAAGAACAGCACAGTAAACTTCTTAAAAGCCACCTTGGAGAGACAATACTGCCCATTGCATTCCCTAAAAATTAACTGACTAACACAAGATACTTTTTTAAGTACATCTTTTGACTACTGATTGAGCAAACTTTATGAATTTCACTAACATTGTCCCTTCATTGCTTTTATGATCAATGACACCCATTTCTTCAAAACCTACCAAGCAGTTTTACAAAATTTTCTTGACGTAAATTACAAATTACAAGAAATATCCACAAGGAAAAGTCACAGCACTAATTTTTTAAAATCACTCGTAAAGAAAACAGATCACATCACTTCCCGCTGAACAAAGAAAGGGAACAAAATGGATGTTCAGAGAAAAACAAAGTAGCGATACATTTTAGTCAATTAATGTACAAATATTGGAAACTACCAGCCACTATAATTTGGAACATTGGAGATCCAGTCATTTCCTGCACCTCGAGCTGCGTGTCCATTTCCTAGAACATTTTGATTACCATCACTGTTTCCAGGCTTCTCAGTATCCTTTCTTGGACCTTGCCCACAGCCTGATGAGAAATAAGGCGACACATTCTCATTGCCCCTACTAGTTTGGTTCCCCGTATTACAGTCAACAGTTCTAATTTCTGACCTTGCCGGCAAAGCTTCCACAAAATGATTGTAACCACCAGGCTTCATTGATAAATCATGAGATTGAGATTCATTATAGAACTGTTTTCTGGGACCATCTTTGCCAACATTACGATTTTGGGTTGGTGATTCACAATCATTTTTTACACTCTCGAAAGACTCGTCAATCATTAAGTTATCAGATGTCATACTGAGGTCCTCACTTCCATCTTCATCATTTTGATAATTATCATAGTTGTTTTGTTTAGCTGCAATTCGGAAGCTTTCCAATACATCATCGTCGCTTCTTCTTACACCCTTCCTGAAATTACACCAAAGTCAAAAAACTTAAATACCACACACAACATCAAACCAACTAAGAGAGAAGAAAAATGTGCTCCAAACCTCGGCTCATAGAGTGCGTTATGCACATTGCGCATGTGCCTAAGCAGGTGGTCTCTGCGACTGAGAATCTTACTACATTGCGGACACTGCATTGGAGTATTCTTCCTGCAAATATTAAGCACAGAGAGACATGAAAATTACAAATCAGTGCAGATAAACATGCTGTTTAGTACCCAATCAAGATTTTGAGTATACTCGACTTACTGTAAGCACCATCTAAAGAGGACGTTACTACTCAAATCCTACCTAGAAACTATAATAGTTCATGCAACAGGCAGATATAGGCATATAGGGGCACCAAACCAGTGTTATCAGTTACATATGGACTGCACAAAAACTGACGACAATATAAGCCAGGACCCAAGAGAGGTAAAAGAACCAGAAAGTACCCAAATACCTCTATGTTTAAAGGAAAGACTTCACATAACATTTCCCCTAACTCACGTGGAGGTACGAGTTCTTTTCTTTTTCAGAGTTGAATTCTCAATTGGAATCGAAACAGCTTGCAGAACTGGAGATTTTTCATATTTTTTCTCACTGTGACACAAAATAGATAGTAAAACTGATCTACTGTCTGGCACTATTACTGCATAACATAATCTAATTGCATGGTGTTTGCATTTACAGTTCTGAAATATTTGAATGATGAAACTTGCTGAGGCATGTTTTGTCACACACTTCGGCATTGATCAAGCGGTAAGGAAGCAAAAGCAAAAGCAAAGCGCGATATCTTCAAAACCAACACCAATAATAGCAGAAATTTGGAAAATGCATCATGTGTTATCTACATTTTAGCAGAAGTCAACAAAATACCATCATTGATGAATGGAAAACAAGCCTGCCATTCTTTGACTAGATGGTACATGAAGAAAATCACATTCGGATACCACAAACATTAAATTTAAAAAATGAGCACTAGATACTGTAATACAAGAAACTCTTTTACAAATGCTACTGACACTGTCTCACCAATCATACTTTCAATCTGACAACCAAACCATGCACTTTAAGATTGCATTTTAAGATTATTTTTTATTTTATTTTTTTGTAATCACGCATTTGAAGCAAGAAAGAAAGTGTACTTACGGGGCATTTTGGGATGGGAGCTGAACAATGCCATGCATCCTTATCATGTGTCGCTAGAACAAAATCAAAATTTAGAAAGAACTGACAAAATGAAATGCAACATCACGGTCAAGTCAGTAAAACATACCTTTAAATGATCAGGACGTAAAAATGCTGTAGTGCACACATCACAGTTGTAGCGACGAACATTGTTGTGAGAGTCTTCATGCCTTCGAAGATGGTTTTTATACTTAAATTTTGCTTTGCATACTCTACAAATAAATGTGTAGGATTTTCTTTCTTCAGCACATGCCTGCAGAAAAAATAATTGACAGTGTAAAACAATGGCAACCCTTTTGGGAACAGTTGTGTGATTCAAAATCATGCTTACATTAAAGTCATGGTCCTTGAAAGAATCATTGGCACTAAATTGTTTAGAGCATATAGGACAGCGAAGTTCAGGCAGTTTCTGTTTTTCTACTTGATGCCTCTCCAATTCAACCATTTTCTGTCTTTCTACCTCCAGGGCCTTCTGCCTCTCCTCTTCAGCAGCTTTTTCAATTCTTTCAGCATCTATGGCAGCCCTACAGTAAAATAAAATTCAATGGGAATTAGATTTAAACACAAATAAAACTGGATTTGAGTATCTGCTGCTGATAAAAATCTACCTTTCCAATCGAACAGCATCGGGGACGCCACACTGAGACTCATGTCTAAGATAAGCTGCTTTGTATTTAAAGACACGTTGACAGCCAGTGCAGGTCATTTCTTCTTTCGGTGAAAGACTTTCAGCATTAGGATATTTCCCATTTCGCATTGGGACTGGTGATGACAACATGGCAAAATTAGCAGGCTTTCCGCCCCTGACACCAGACTTGCCGGGTGTTCTGGTGACTGTGATGGTGACGGATTCGTCCAAGCCCTTGATTGGGGAAGACTGGCCAGTACTGGCTCGGCTGTACGTTGAAATTGTTACACAAGGATATAGGAACACAACAAAACTGCAATCTAAGATTATACAATAACAAAAAACTAAAAGAGAACTTACTCATTTTCCTCCTCATTTCCTTGATTGAGAACTACTTCCACCAAATTCATCGCTTCCATCTTGTTAGTGGATGTTTGGAGACTAGGTCAATGAACACAAATTACACTGCAGAGCAAAGAGGAGAATTAATTCTCACAAATATGGAGATTGAAACAGAATGGAGGGGTGCCGAACTGCACACAGCTGGTGGAGGTGACCACAGAATGGATTGCAATGCAGTACTATTAACTATTTGTATGAAGAAACACCAGGTTAGGAATTTAATATTCGCCCCAGAGCAAACGGTGTTGGTGGAATAATTTATGACAACCCGGAAGGCAAGTCAAAAGCAAATGCTGGGAGAGCTGACTGTAACTACGAGACGCATCACACTCGATCCCCGCCTCCTGCCAGCCCACTTGAATACAAAGTGTTCTGCAGCAAGCGGGAAGCAAAGGCGAAAAGTTGACAACAGAACGGAGGAAAGGCCGGTACACAACAAGAGTTACAAGAACCGGGCGCAGCGTCGACTAGCGTCATGTGTGCAATGCGTCGACGTTTCAAAGCTTTCCAATCAATTTTAACATCCAACCGAATTACGGCAGATTGGTCACCGTCAACCGCTGGCGCGGACCCCAACCCCGCAACCCCAACTCTTTAGAAACTAGAATGTGGGCACGGCCAGTGGCAAGGGAATAAAACGGTGTTTACCTCGCGATACTAACGCTACTTGAATTTCTCCGTCATATTCCAAATACAAGAGAAATACTCTCGAATTAGGCGTCAATTAACAAGAAAAAAATTAACATGACAGGCGGTCAACACATGATCGGGCCACTCCGCTTCACTCCACCACCACCCCCCGCCCCTCACCTAACCCCAATCTCTGAAGGATATCCCTGCGAACAAGGGCGATGAACGGCTATCGGCAGACCGAAGCGCGAAGTTATGAATCCACGTGACGCGGTCCATTCAACTGCTGGCCGTTCTGCTTGCAGGGTGAGAGCCTTGTTTTTTTCCCGTTAGGTGACAAAAATGCGCCGAATTTTAAATTGTCCAATTCTAATTCGGTGTTTGCCGTTGATTGCCAACCACTGACGCCATAGCTTTGCGACGGGGCTCGCGTCAAGTGCGGGGGGGAGTGTTATTTCCCTCAGTCGCGGTCGTCCCACTGTGAATCATAACCTCTACTTTGTTGCAGTCTTCGAGATGTCAGTGACGGAGGCGCTGGTGAAAATTGAGTCAGACGTCCAAGATGACGTCGGTCCGGATGCCCACCTGTCGGAAGACCGCGCAAACGCGCACTCCGTCGCTCTTCAGTGTGGCTCTGAAAAATCGTATGAAGATTCCAACATTGTACTTGTGAAGTGCTGGTCTGACGATGAAGAAGAAGTCGGGCCGCCAGAAGAAGCTCTTGCGGAAAACAAAAAGGTAAGGCGGAGGGAGCGGAGAGAGCTGAAGAGAAAACTGGAGGCTGCTGTCCGAGAAGATGTGACCAACAAGAAGGTGAAGACTGAAGTGTGTGGCCCAGAATCTGATACCGCGAACATAAAGGAAGAACGTAGTGAGAACCTGGAAGCAGATATCAATGGAGCTGATGTGCTGAAGTCAAATTCATCTCAAACCCTTGGTGCTCAAAAGTCAGGCTGTGCTAATTCCAGGCCAGGGTATTCGGATGATCGCTTTAATGAAACATCATATTATTATGACAGTGGCCTGAGAAAGGTCTATCCATATTACTTTACTTTTACAACCTACACGAAAGGCCGTTGGGTGGGTGATACAATACTTGATGTCTTTTCAAGAGAGTTTAGAGCACACCCTGCTGAAGAATATAAACGTTGCATTGAAGCAGGTACCCTTACAGTAAATTATGAAAAAGTTCCAGTAGATTATCCACTGAAACATAACGATCTGTTGGCGAATGTTGTACACCGACATGAAGTACCTGTTGTCAATAGTCCTATTGAAGTTGTGCATATTGACAAAGATGTTGTAGTTATTAATAAGCCAGCTTCTATTCCTGTGCATCCATGTGGAAGATATAGGCACAATACTATAGTATTTATTCTTGCCAAAGAATATAACTTAAAAAACCTGCGAACTATTCATCGCTTAGATAGATTGACAAGTGGAATGCTAATGTTTGGAAGATCAGTGAAAAAAGCTTTGCAGCTAGAAGAACAGATACGAAGACGACTAGTTCAGAAGGAGTATGTGTGTCGAGTAGAAGGAGATTTTCCATATGAGATGGTAGAGTGCAAGGAGCCAATCGAAGTTGTTAGTTTCAAGATTGGAGTTTGTAAAGTTTCAGCTAAAGGGAAAGACTGCTCTACAACATTCAAAAAAGTGGGATATAATCCCAAAACAAATATAAGTGTTATTAGGTGCATGCCACATACAGGCAGGATGCATCAAATACGTGTGCATTTACAGTACTTAGGTTTCCCAGTTCTCCGAGATCCTTTGTACAACCATCCAGTGTTTGGGCCTGAGAAAGGGAAGGGTGGCAGGATAGGAAAGACAGATGAAGAACTGATAAAAGACTTGATTCATATTCATAATGCTGAAAGTTGGCTGGGAGTTGATGAAAAGGGAGATGGAGGGATGATGCCAGCGTCTCTAGTTAAATCTTCAGATGAAGAAGAGGAGGAAGCTTCTGCCACATCTGACGATGCATCGGGAACACAAGTGGAAGATCTTCCTCAGAAGTCCGTTGGAGTGCAAACAAATTACGATGAGCCAGACTCTTGTTTTGTAAAGGAGAAACTCACAAAGGAGCCAACGTGCTCAGAGTGCAAGTTGAAGTATAGGGATCCCAATGCCAAGGATCTAATTATGTATCTGCATGCTTTGCGTTATGAAGGACCTGACTGGGCATATGAAACTTCTCTCCCAGAGTGGGCTGATGTCAACTGGGTTGAAGATTAGTTACTTATGGTGCTTAATCCTAAAAGACATTTTGTAATTCTTTTCTATTTGATTTTTATTTTGTGGCATTTTGTACTTTCATGTCTGTTTTTAAGAAATGTCGGGGCAATTGTTATGGAGTGGATGTGTTGTTTGTTTTCTGAAATTATATTTGCAATAAAGTTCTTAATCTGAATACTGACTATCTTTATATGCCTTCTTATCAAGTGATAAAACTGCTGCGTGAAAATTGAGCTATCAAGATAATCTTTTCGGCAGATGGCACTCAATGGTCTTAGGAATTTCCCCTTCACTCTCTGGTCAGCATCAAAAGCAGTAAGAGGTTAAATAAATAAAAAAAAAAATGGGAGTACAGTAGGACAAGTGAGAGTGCTGACCTGTCAAACCCCTGAATTCTGTAAGCTTAGCGCTTGGCGAGGGAGCGGGGGCCAGTTCGGGTTTTCGGATCAATGAGGCCACACCCTCGACCGCACCGGGACTGCCGATACGACTGTAATCCGGTTCAATAAACCACTCGGCATGGGCAAGGTGAGCTTCGAGTTCGCACAAGTTGTAATGGCAGATAAGACACGACAGACCGGATGCGTGCTTATTCTCTGGACCCTGCATGCTGGCACGATAGCATTCTATCGCTTCGTGTCGTGCTTTGTGACAAGCGAAGTTCAAGTTTATGGGCGTGTCCCGCTCGTCCTTGTTTACTCGTCGGAATCAAGGTGGTCGTAATTAAAATTGCTTCAACGCACAATCGACCTTTGACAGTCGCACAGCCACCATTCGAATCACAGCGCGGGTCAGTGGGGAGGAAAACGTGGCAACGGACACAGACAGGCCGTGCTTTGCAAGAAAGCACCCGAACGAAACCACTGTACATTCTTTTGTGACTGAACTGGAACCATAATTTCATATATGAGAACCGATAAAAATGTACTATGGGTCTAGCTATGCCAGCAACCTGTATGAGTGCTGCTAAGCTCACATCTTTTTCGGCAAGGCGAGAGTTTCGAACGGAGGTTGGCATTACTTGAATAAATTTTTGTTCTTCAAGATGGCTGCTTCAGGTTGGTACCAAGCTGCTTATCACGTGAAATGCATTTTCCTATTTTTAGAGTTTCCCTGTCAACCTCGCGGCTCTGAAAAGACACAACACGCTCAGCCCGAATTCCCCAATGTTTTGAACATAGCAACACCCACCAGGGCTTCCCAGATAGAGCCAATATCGCGTTCCCCGTCGGCTCGGCGCACTCGGTGACCGCCTCGTGGTTAGGCCGAAATCTCAAGCTGGTTGACTAGGTGGCCGAGTTCCCGACGTAACTCTACCGGTTTAGGTTCAACTGTGTCAAAATGAGTATGTACTTTGTTTTGAAGGGATCGTGTGGGAGTGTCAGGTTCCCTGTGGTGGTTCGTTCGGGTTGATGGAGTTTGACGGAACGGGGAGCCGCTCTATTCGTAGTTTCATGTATTGCCGATTGCGGCGCCGTTGAATATTTCGGTATGTCTCGAGGAACAGACGGATTTAGCTTCTGTGGTCCACCGTCCGCGTTTCTAGGCAGTCGTTTCTCCCGTTCCCTTGTTAGTTTTCACTGTTCTGTTGTGAAAGTGGGTCCAATGAGATGTTTGGGTTGAATGAATTCTATCAACATGGACTTTTTGTTGAATTCCTGTGTCTGAATGTTATCCTTTGTCTATGCAGGCAAGAAAAACAAGAAAAACAAATGGAAGTCCGTGGACGTCACCACGGTCCTGGCGGAAACCCGCCCAGTGGCTACATCCTGGGCGGATGAGGCTGAAATTGATGAAAGAGGTTCGGCACGCTTCCGTACTGGCGTTATGTGATGAATTACGTTCTGTGACTTAGATGGCTTGAAATTCCAGACATTCAGATTGCGGCTGCTCGTAAATCTACTTTGCCTACCGCTCCAAGGTCTGCCCGAGGCACTGACGATGAGCGTGTGCCAAATGCTCCACCATATGTTGCATACATCACAAACATACCATTTGAATTGATTGAAGATGATATTGTGGAATTCTTTGGAGAGCTTCAGGTAAGATATCAATTTGAGTTCAATTAGTGTACTATTTAATGGTTGTTACACTTGGGCACTGTTTGGCCATTGTGATGTGCACTGAACTCATGATGTACGCGATGTGTTGATTCACATAGCTGTATGTATTGGTGCTATATTATTAGGTTGCTCAGACACCGGTTTGCAGATTTGTTGCTATTCTTGGTCGAAAGTGAACCTACAGCTGAATTAAGCTTTCAAGCAGTTCACTGCGGAAGTTTCTATTTTAGCTGCTGTTTTCTAAAATGCATGTTGCTTCCCTCTAGAGTTGCTTCTCTCTGGTTGGGTTCAGTACTTGTGCTAGATAATATAGTCGCTCAGACACCTTCCTACAAATTATTTGTAGTTTGGTCGAAAGTGGACATACAAGTATCTGCAGCTTCACTGTGACTTGATGTTTTTGAATGGGCTATGCACATTTCTTCTCCCTAGAGCCATGTTTTGCTCTGGTGAGTTCAGTAGCTTGTGCTATAAAAGCTTGTCTTACGGACACTTTCTTACATATTAATTGTATGATAGTAGTAAGCGAGATGTACAACCAAAATGGGCTGCAAGCTATACCTTTATATGTAACCTCAGGCACTGTCTCATTTTATCTTGTTTAATTCCTTATTTTTATTTTCAGATTGAAAATATTCGTCTTCCAAGGAATGATGCAACTGGAAAACTCAAGGGCTATGGCTATGTTGAATTCACCGAGAGACAGGGCCTCATTGAGGCTCTGGGAATTGGTGACAAGGTAAATTTCTGCCAAATTCTCACTCGCAATGTTTTAAAAAATATTTTTGTGTTGTCCAACCGGATGCTTATTTTTTTTTCTTTTGCAGAGCATGAAGGGCCGCAGAATAAGAATTGAAGTGTCTGAAAACAGCGACCGGGACCGGGGTGGCTTCGGGAGGTCGGACCGCATGGGGCGTGACCGCATGGGCATGGACCGGGATTACGAGTACGACCCGGAGAGGACCGCCGGCGACTGGAGGTCCGGCCCGCGCTCCGAGCCTGCCGGCGAGGACCGTGAGTACCCGCGCCGCCCGTCCTCACCCTCACCCTTACCCTCACCCGGGACCTCGCGCTGACGGTGTGGTTTGACGTTTGCAGGCATGCGCTCGGGCGGGCGCAGCGGCTACGGCAGCGGCGGCTTTGGGGACCGCGATGGGGACCGCGGCGGCGACCGCGGCGGCTTCGGGGCCCCGCGGGAGTCCGACAACCGGGAGGGCGGCTGGCGCGAGGGTATGGGCTCCGGCACCGGCGGCAGCAGCGCCTTCGGCGACCGGGACCGCGACCGGGACTCGTTCCGGAGTCGCGGCTTCGGCGACCGGGACCGCGGCGGCGGCGGCTTCGGCGACAGGGACCGCGGCGGCAGCGGATTCGGCGACAGGGACCGCGGCTACGACCGCCCTCGCGACGGCGGCTACGACAGGCCGCGGTACGGCGACCGCGACGGGGACCGCTACGGCGGCGACCGGCCGAGGTTCGGCGACAGGGACCGGGAGGACGGGGAGCGGTTCGCCCGCCGCGACGATGCCCCCCCTTCTGAACAGTCCGGAGGTATGTCACTGTCGACTTTTAATTTTTTCAATGTTTTTTCCTGTAATTTTTTTTTTGTGACTTGATTTAATTTTTTTTGTGTGGCGGCTCTCGCAGAACCCAGGGCTCGGCCGAAGCTGAACCTGGCGCCCCGCACCCGGCCCGTGGAGAACCCCCTGCCTCCCCCCGAGGAGGTGCGGGAGGAGAGGCCGGTGGAGGAGAAGCCCGCCCCGGCCCCCGCGCCGTCCGTGCCGCGGGCCTCCATCTTCGGGTCCGCCAAGCCCGTCGACACCACCGCCCGGGAGAGGGAGATCGAGGACAGGCTTGCCCGCGAGCGGGACCGCGCTCCCCGGCGCGAGGAGCTGGACAGGAACACCGAGAACTCGAGGTGCGATGGCGTCGGCAGCAGACGGTCCATGGAGCACGTGCTGAAGGATGTTCGCAGGGTGAAGTGCAGTGTCGTGTACGCTACGTGTGTTATAAGTTCGTTTTACGTTGCAGATCCAAAGAGAGCAATGAAGATGGTGATGAGCAGTCCAAAAAGATTGAACCTGCACCGCCACCAAAGGAGAATGCCTGGTCTCGCCGCCCTCGTGTGGAGGTCAGTGCACTCGAATTGCTTCCAGAGATTTACTCAGAAGGCCGGTTTCTGTCACTTCATTATTTCATTCCTTTTCTGTTCAGACCGACAACGGTGACAGTGACCGGGCCACGTCACCTGGAAGTAATGAAGATAGAGGCAGGCCAGGCTCCCAAAATGAAAACACAGACAACCGTCGCAACAGGAGTGGTTCGAGGGATCAGCAGGACAACAGAGGGACTAGCCAAGGTGTGTCTATTTCTTCCTGTGCTGTAATTGGTTTCGCTCTTTTTTCCCTTGCAATGTTTTAATTCCCCACTTTTTTTTTCTGTAAATTTCAGATGACAGCAACAGTGACAGGTACGAACGCAAGGGAGGAAGAGGTTCTGGAAGAGGTGGTTCTCAAGGTTCCACGAGGGGAATGGGCCAAGGAAGGGTTGAAAGGGGTGGTGGTGGTGGAAATAAGGGAAAGCAGCCCCCAGATAGGTGAGCGCGGATCAGTGCTGCTGGTCTGCATGGTTTTGCCCGACTAACACTGCGGGATCACCTTTGGAGTCCTTGTCTTGTTTGTGCAATATATTGTTAGTTTGCTCAGATGGGAGTTTTCTTTCATAAAAGGTGCTTAACATCTGCTTTGTACTAAGGTTGGTCCCTGTTGATGCAGCTGAGTGGTCCAACACTGTCTGCAGACGTTTTTGGTATCATAGAATGGCTGCTTTCTTCTCTAACAAATAATGTTGTTGTTTGATCTAACCTCTTTTTTGAGCAATAAGTGGATTGTACAATATTCTGCAACTTAACACCAATTTGGTTTATTTCTTGTATTTTGTCTATGCTTGGATTGGGAAGGGTTGACAGAGTTGGATTCTGATGCTTTTCATCTCTCAGAATCTGCTCCCTCAGGGATGTGAAATGTGTACTTTGCTGGAGTCTCTCTCAATCTTTTAAAATCTTACTTCTCCTTTTTTATTTGTTATAGGCCGTCTCAAAAAGATCATTCCAATGAAGATCAGCCTCGCTTACCGAAGTATGAGGAAAAGTCTATTCCTGTAAGTATCCAGCTCTTCAGTGTTAGTGCTAATGTAATTTTGTACTGCACTCTAATCCTTTTGCTTTTTTGCAGAACTTTGTGGGTTCAAATAAATTTGCACACCTGAAAGAAGATGGTGATCCTGAAGGTGCTTCTGATTAATAGAGGATGAAATCATTTCCATTGAACGGAATATTGTGTTTTTTTAAAATAGTATTCTGAATGTTCTCTTAAGACTTGAAATATAGTTCTTGGGGCACTTGCTTCCCTGTTTTCCAACCATTGCTTGACCAATTTATCTGTTTCCGTAGCACAGAAATTTCCCTTTTTAAATGAAGTGGAGATGTAGGTGGGAGTAAAATACCTTTTATATCTTCTTTCTTTCACACTTATGTGGGTGGGGTTGGGTGGGTTTGTGGAGTTTTAAATTGATACTTTTGGGAACCATATTTTCACTCAGTGTCTCGTGATATTGACTTTAATTGCCGTGTAAAATGAAATTGTGATACAAGCTTTGATCAATTTTTAATGGTGTGGTATTGCTTGTTCTATAAATAAATTTGCCTCAGGCTCGTTACGTTGCTGATTTATGCTGCATCTCAAGCATCCACCTCTCCTTCGAGTCACTTTTAGTAAAATGTGGCACAGCGCAGGTACACTGTGTCTTAATTCATTCAAGAATGGCTATGTATTGTTTGGTTGTAAAATTAGTTCGGATCAGTGTGCATGTTGTTGCCGGGCTTATATTAGCTTGGCATTGCTTTAATCGATCTATTCTTAATTTCCTATGGAATCTATTCACTGAACGGTTTATTGCCTGAAATTGACATATTTGTGGTAGAAGCAAGTTTGTTGATATTCTTATGAAGGTGGTCTTGTGAATTTCACTCTTTTTTGTGTGAAGTGTGAGGCTATATTGTCACCTTTTATCTACTGAGACTGTCGCACAATGCTGGCTGACTGATGACTTGGTTCCATGCCAAGTAATTTGGCCGCTCTCCTGCAATGGGGTTGTAAGCCAAGACTGTGCCAGTAAACCACTTTAATGTAATGGAAGCTCTAGTTTTTAAATTGTGACGTGTAAATACCATATCTATTGCTCACTTTTTGTCCTCCCTTATAAGCTTAGTGGTGATGAAGCTCTGGGTTTGTGTTGCTTGACAATGCCTGGTAATTTGATCTGACACTCGTGTTAGTTTTGATTTGTCAACATATTCTACCTCATTTCTGGTCAGAACAGGCAATATGCTACAGTGCGGACGAGACTTTGTTCATAACTTCACCAACCAATTTTTTTATGTACAATTTGTAATTGCCCATAAGGTGCTTGATTTGTAAAATTCCTGATTTTCTATCACCAGAAATCTTGAGAATTTTCAAATTTTGTCACATCTATGTATTATTGTGGTTATAAATAAATCAATCTGTTTAACTTTATTTTAACGGACCCTCAATTGTGTAGTGAGAACGATATTGTGCATATAACATATATAATAATTTATTAGAGTAGATTTATATACAGGCATATAATCTTTAATAATGGCAACGGTTTAATTGAAGTGCATATCTCCTCGAAAATGTCTATCACAAACTTAGGTACATATTTGTTACTTACTTAATTCATCATATTTTTTGCACCATTCCTCAAAGGTGTAACCGCCTACAGAAAGGCTCAATGCTGACACAGTCTTTTGTAGTGGTCTCTCAATCCTGGAACAGAATGAAAACATTGTTTGGCCTCAATTTTCCTATTTATGTTTGCTTACAGCACGGGACTGAATTGAGTTACATACCAAAAGTCCAGATTAGTTTTGGTTCTCGATAGGAGCAAGTCGATACTGCCAAGAGATGAGTTGACTCCTTCAATCTCTTCGTGCACAGTAGCTTCTTGCTTTGGGATTTGTTTCCGCATAGCGCCTAGGTTTACTGGTGAAAGAGAAGAGATCAATATTCTGGTGCCGTCAAAGACATCAAATCATACATCTAATCTGTCTCACTTACTGGAGGCTTGAAGATCACTTGGACATGAGAGTTCATTCAAAAACTTGTAAAGGTTAAGAGCTCTCACGTGACTTGCGGCATGTAATTGATCTAGAATTATTTTGGGTGCACTGGAAAATGGTGTGCCTCGAACAATCTGCAAAAAGTTCTTTTGCGGCAAACTGGTGGAATGGGAGGTCATCTTGGGAGCTTGGACTAACAAGTTGCTCATAGGTTCCCTCCTCCTGGTCAAACAAAGATGCCAAGAGAGTTATACCTTCACGCAACTAAAAAGTTTAACATGAGTTTTTAGTTCTAGGAGTAGGTTTACCCATTGCAAATAATGAATGGTACAGTTTCCATTTGCACTTTAATGAATAATTTTGCTTCTTTTGAAACAGATTCTCTGATTGCCAAGACAAGTTCTGAAAGATTGGACTGACCACCAAATTTGTCAGTTATGGAATCACAAGTTGTCTCAAAGGACAGGTTGGAGTCGGCCGTGACATTGCCAATCATTGTGGATGAGAGTGGTAGTTTCCTGCAGAAAAAAGGAAAGGAGAAAAAAGCAGGTTCAGAGGAGGGCATGTTAAGAGGGAGCAAATAAATCAATTGATTAATACCTCTCATTGGGACTACAAGAGTCCTCTGAATAAAACCTATGGCTTTTTGACTTTTGCAAAAACAAAGGAACTTGGCTGTTAAAATTTCTTCGCTGTTCAAGTGCCTTGGTATGGGCAGATGTAAGTCTCTCAGCAATGTTTCTCATATGACCAAGGTTTTCCTCTATCTGGCTTTTGTCCAGGTTCTGTAAAATATTAAATACAACCAACATGGTAGTGAAATATTGCCACATTTTAATGCAGGAGGGGTCGTTAGCCAATACTGCAGCAATTACTCACCACTTGAAGATCGAGTTTAGCCAGTTCTTCACTTGCCACTTTCAAGTCTGCGGTAGCTGCTGCAAGGCACGGCGAAGATTCTTTCCAATTAGCAAGTTCGGCTTTAATAGCCTGTAATTTGCCAGACAACTCTGCTTTCTTTGACTGAGCCTCAACCCAATCTTTGGTGATGTCTGGTGTATTTATCATAGTCCTATTCAGACTGCTTGAGTTCAATTTTAATCCCTGTACCAACAGAAAATTTTCTTTGAATGCCTCTAACATGTGCTCTCACAGACATTCAAAAGCAGTCTTAAAACATACCTCCAGATTTTCAATTAGTTTCTCCTTCAACTTGTTTAACTCAAGTGCTTTGATACGAGCCTTTGTATCCATCTTTATATATTCAAGGACAGAACTCAAATGTTTAGCCGGTAAAATGGACATAGCTTTGGCGACAAATGATGCCTGGCTTTCAGGTGTTCTAAAAGAATTAAGAATAAATTAATTAAAAATAAATTAAAAACCATAATGGTTTACAGAGTTCTAAACGTCAAACACACCTCATTGTTTTATCTTCATCACCACACAAACTTGTCATTTCTTCCATAAGTTCACCCAAAAGTTGCGAATTGATGGCATCCCATAATTGCTGGGCTCCCCAGCCCTTAATGTTTGCTTTAATCTGCTTCCACAACGCCTGGAGGCGTTCTGCCTGGTCCTCCGAATTTTCGATCACAGCCCCACTACCCTTGGCATGAAATTCTCGCAAAACATCGAGACATTTGTACAAAACAGCCTGAAATGAACAAACAAGATAGCTAATGAGGGTCCCAAAAGATCAATGACATGAAATAAAAATTGAAAACCAGTGGATCTTAAAAGAGAAAAAAAGAAAAGACAAATCTCACCTCGGCAGTGTCTGTAGGTTTGCATGTGAATGGTTTGGCATTTGGAGGTGGTGGGCAGATTTCATTTGTAGTCCCAACAATGTCATTATAATAGTTGAGAGTCGACCGGCATTCCTCACTTTTGATTTTGAACAACAAAGTTTTTTTCTTGAGTTCATCCACTTGACTTTGCAGTTCAGCAATCTTGTGGCCTACAGAATAAATTCAGGGTGGATAACAATTGACAACTTTTAAAAGCTATGTTAAATAGACCCTGGACATACCTGATTTTCTAAGAGACTTTTCCTTAGCTCTAATAGACATTTCAGTTTCATGTAGGGATTTTAAAAGATCGTCTCTTTCATTTTCTTTGGACGCAACCTTTGAGGTGAGCACAATCTGTCTACTCAAATGACCAGGCACCTGAAAAGATATGCATCATATTGATAAGCAATCAGAGAGACACTGAAATGAGGACTGTAAAATAACCAACAATTCATAGAGACTCACAGGGTTTTTGTCAAGAGGCAATCCTGATCTCAAGCGCTGCAGAAGAAGATTTTTCTGGATGTGCAGAATTTCCTCTTTAGGTCTAGTTTGTGCCATAATGTCTTGCCACAACTTGATGGTTTTTCCTTTACATATTCTGAAATATTGAGTAGTGCAAACATCATCACCAAAAAATCAACACAAAAAATAAATACAACTTAAATTGTTTGATGTCAGCATACTTTTGAAAAGTTTCGACACTGGGAAACTCTTCGGTGCTTGCAAACTTTGAGCCCGGAACAAAACCCATCATTTTCGCCCATTGTTGCAGATCTCCTGCAACTCTGCGGGAGTCTCGATCCATAGCACAACCGAGGCGCGATGGACCCCAGCAGCTCAAACCCTTTCAAACACCCCAAACCGGCAAAAATACCTCGAAATTTTGAATGAGCGTTCCGCAGTCGTCTGTCAACTGTTCTTGTTTATCATCAGCAGGCTGTCAACGACACCGTGCCTGAAAACCAAACGCCCCACCTCTATTTCGAGGCTCCCAGACCGATGTGATTTTAGGATACAATAGGAGAAGATCATACTTTGTAAATGTTTTTAGTGACTATCCTTGCTTTAATGCCATCGAGCTCCATTATTACACCTATCTTGTGCTCCGATCAGGCGCCAGGTGGCGCCACCAGGTGGGGACCGTCCTCAAACCACGTGATTATTTTTGAACTCTTTGTGGTGCTGGGAGAAAACTACGCATGGCACAGGCCGGAGTCCCTCCAGGCTCCGGTCCTAATGGGTTCGGTTCCCATGCGCAGCCTCTGGCGCGGCTCAGGATCAACAATTTAGATCTTTCAACTCGTGGTTTGTGGGCGGCCCCAAGGACTATACGGACGTGCAATTTTTCATAGCAGACTAGCAAGGGTAAACCCTGGCTCCGTGGTGTGAGCATTCCCCCTGCCACCAGATCCTGTTTTTGAAAACGGAGTCGGGCTGGGGCCGATGGGGCCGACCCGTGACGTCAGTGGTCAGTGTGTCTTCTGTGCTCGTCGGGTGCGGTGATGTTAGTGCGTCTGCTTGCCCGTTCCGTCGGTCCGATGCTGTTGACGTGATTCAGCCATGTTTGAGTTGTATTTTTCGGCGTAAATCATACATTGTGTCTGTGGATAGTTGTCGTTGAGTGTTTTGTGTCGCCTCCGTGCTGTGGATTACCCCCTCGACTGGATTTGCGCCTCCTCATGATGAGCTGGGGGACCGAGCTTTGGGTGAGTAGCTGCCTTAACCTTAATGTTCACCAAAACAACAAAATGATAATAGCAACATTCTTCAAGCATTCCCCCATGCCATGGTATTTCTGTTTTTATGGCGACACGGGCGCCGAAGGCAGGTTTCGCGGGAATACTTGAATACGGGGCTTTGTTTTGCTTCTGAGTGGGTACTCATATTTATTGTGAAATATATGTTTGTTTTTTAAAAACTGTTTTGCTATTTCATTGCGACAATGTGTTTGATCTCGCTTTGGTAAATTGGGGTAAAGATATATATGCGGATGAATGCATTTTAATTGATTGTTGGTATGTTTTAAAAATTGTACCAAACATTCAGTTTGACAGTTAATGTTTGTGGCCATTATCACAAACTCCTCACATAACTATGCAACAATGTGACAAGTGCATTTTTAAACAACATGTTTAATTTATTTTCTACTCTTTTCTGGCACAGTAATTTTGCAAATACCCCTCATGCTGACTGTTAGTAGCAGAATAATCCTTAAATGCGCATTCTGCCGCCAGTATGCTGTTGTCATTGGCTTGTAGCACGCTTGTTTAAAAACAAGTGCGATCCGTTCTGTCTGACACTCCTGGTAGGGTAGGGTCGGGTTCATTGTGACTTCAAGATAAATGGCACTGTGAAAACCGTCTTTTGCAACCACCAGTCCCACATTTTGCCTAGACATGTGGCACGCTGTGGATTGGTTCAGTGCACTGCCCTTCGCCTCTGCGGCCCCCTGTGGGCGTCTCGGTTCTCCGCTGACATTTCTAATGTCTGTAAGAATCGGCGACGCCCCGGAGGCCGGACTTGGCGTGTTTCCTGTAGGGGTGCTTCTGCGGAACACCTCCGCCGCCGCCACCAGCAGGCATGTGGTTTTTGCCACGGCCTCCACAGGTCAGTCGGCGCGGCAGGCCCCCTCCCGGCTCCCCGCCGGCTCCCGGCCGCGGCCCCAGTGGGCCCCAGTGGGCCCCGGCCCGAAGTAGAATGGCTGGGGCGGGGGGGGGGGGGGGGGTTCTGTGGCAGGTGCCAGGGGGCCGGGTGGGGGCTCCCCGAGTCACGGCGCGCGGCGTGCAGCACTGCGACCGACTTAGGGTCGGCTCCGCGGGCCCCGCAGGCCGCAGGCCCCGCAGGCCCCGCAGGCCCCGCACCGCGGCATCCTTGACTCCCCGCTGCCTCTCACAGTGGCACCAGCCCCATGCTAAGCAGATGCTCTCCGCATAATCAGACCACGATCCCCCCCGCAAGGTCGGCATTCCGGGAGGTGCGCCCCGGCGCCGTCATCCACTGCCTCGCCGCGTACTGGCGCCGGCGCCTCTGCTGTCGCATGGGGCCCGCCCCGGTAGGCAACCCCGACCCCGGCGTGCACGCGTGTCGCGCGGGCCGGCCTACCCCGGCGCTGGCAGGCGCTGAGCCGGTGCCGGGCCGCAGCCGCTACTGCACTCTGCCCCACTTTCCTGGCGTCCCGCCGGGATGTCACCGCCGGCCTCGGATCAGATCTGATCTGATGAGATCTGATCTGGTCCAGTCAGTAGCAGGGCAGGCGGGGTCCGGGCGGGGCTCTCCTCCGGCGGCTCCAGCGGCTCCAGCGGCCGGTCCGGTCGGCGCCGCGTCCTCTCCAGGCCTCGCCTTCCAGCGGCGGCGGGCGCGGTCCTCTGCTGCCTCCTGCCTGGTCAGCGACCCTGAGAGACGCCCGCTCCGGCCGCTGGCCCCGCCCCGCCGCCGCCGCGCCGCGGTGTCCGTGCCGTCACGCCCAGCGGCCTCCGGGCCCCGCCCGGGCCCCTCTGCCGCGCGGGGAGCACGACGGCGAGGTGCATGAGGACGGCGACGACGCCGAGACCAAGACCCCCCCCCCCCCCTGTGTAACACGCCCCTACCCCGCCAGCTGTAATGACCTGATGACACATGCTCCCCTGGTGAGAGAGAGACAAAGAGAGAGAGAGAGAGAGAGAGAGAGAAAGAGAGACAGCATGATGCTGAGGGACGCGTACGCCGGCTGACGCTGCGCTGACCGAGCCACGGGCAGAAACCTTGCTGGGGCTCCGATGTTTGTGCTGGTGTTGGTGTGGGCCCTGCCCCCCTGCTCTCTCTCTCTCTCTCTCTCTCTCTCTCTCTCTCTCTCTCTCTCTCTCTCTCTCTCTCTCACTGGCGCGCACCCATTGGCCCTATAAGTCGCGCTGTGCGTTGTTGTGTGTTTTACTGGGCACCCTATGTTTGGACTTCAAGTACAAGGCCCCCGTCTGTCTCCAGTATGGGCCGCGTGTGTGTGTGTGTGTGTGTGTGTGTGTGCGTGTGTGCTGGTGAGGGGGAGCGAGCGGAGCTGAGACGCCGCGCCGCTGTCAGCGCCCCCCGACGGGGCCTCGGAGAACCACCTGCCCAGAACCGGGTTGGCGGCACCGTCACCACCTACAGCAAGCAGTCCTCAGCGGTCACCCAGGCTTGTGCGGGGGCGGCGACGGCGGCAGCTGGACTGTGTATAGTGAGGGGAGGGGGGGGGGGCAGGTGCCCGGACACATCAAACGCAGCTGCAAATAACACCGCTCAGCTTTATTCGTCATATGCACGGAGGAAGCGAAAGGAGAAAGGAGAAGGGAGGGGGCGGAAACACTGACGTATGTGTGTGTGTATGTGTGCGGACGGACGGAAATACTCCCCTCCTCCTCCTCCCTCTCGAAAGCAGCCCACACACTGATTCAGCCGGAGAAGGAAGGGAGGGAGAAAGAAAGAAAGAGCGAGGGAGAGCACATGTGTGTGTGAGAGAGAAAGAGGCATTAACCGTGCGCGAAACTGCCCCCGCCGTAGTCGGCATGCAATGCACTTGGGCCTGCAGCTGCCAATGAGCCAAGGCTGAGCGAGAGCGAGAAAGAGAGAGAGATAAGGAGGGGGTGGGTGCCATGATCACAGCCATGGCAAAGCTCTTGATGATAATGGGGCATTGGTGCGGCAGCAGCGAGCGTGAGAACCAAGGCAATACCGCCACCACTACCCGCCCAGCCCAGCCTCTTGTGGGTCCGGTCTGGAAGTGGACAGAAAGAGAGAAGGAGACAGAGAGAGTGTCAGAGTGAGAGGGACAGATAATTATCGCGAACCTCATGTGGGACTGGCGTTGCGGTACGCCGTGACCCGGCCGGCCAGCCAGCCAACCTGTCAGTGAGTCCGCCACCTGCTGATGAGCCGCGGAGACCCAGCTGGAGCCTCCAGCTGCGGGCTGGAGAGGCGAGGCGGGCCCCGCTGGACAACGACTGCAACAAAGTGTGCCCCGGTCATGAAACATGCAACGGCAGCCGCGGCCTTCTAAATCCGAAAATAATTGGAAATTCTCGGCTCCGCCGCGGGACACGCGCAGAAGGCGGGGACGTGTCGGGAATGCGGGGATCGCGCCCCTACTACCTCGAGAGGCGTGGTTCCGACGGTCCCGCACAAAAGTGATCTCTCTCTCTCCCTCTCTCTGTGCCTCTCTCAAAAAAATAAATGTCGATTTCTAAAATTAAAAGAAGGAAAGATGGTGTGACAGAAATGTTGAAGAGGATAGTAATTTGTAAGGGCAGTGTTAAGCTAGCGTCCTAAGGGCGCCCTCCTCTCATGCTCACACCCATTTCTCCCATTAAAAAAAAATAGTATTAAAGTTTTTTGGAAATGTAGTTTTCTTTTTTTTTTTTGCATATAACCGAATGCCCCACATATTATTTCGTCTTGACTGAATGGTTTATTTTTGGCGCAGTCGGCGCCGGCGTGCTCCAGTGGCCGTGTGCGACAGGGGGGCCTCCACGGGCCCCGCCGGCCCCGCCGATGGCCGATGACGGCTATCCACGGTCAATATTTGGACCGGAACATGTCCCCCGTATCCTCCCCACCCACCCCCACCACCTGTCTGTCTGTCTGCGAGGACACTCCAATATCCGTTCATATACCGGGGCCAAACATACCTTGTAGACGCGACACTGTAAAAAAAAAACGCAAACATCTTTTTTTTTGTTGAAGAGGTACAATTAAGATGAGCGCATAAAAAGAATTGGCCATGGCCGGGCTGGTCATGGAAATGAGTCTTAGTTTAAAACGAAACTGTTTCGGTGCAGCTCAAGAAGAGTGCAGAGCCCCGCTTTAAAATAAGTTGTCTCGCGGGAACTGTGACGTTTTCCGCTGGAAAACATATGCGATAAGGAGTGGAATCCCGGTGGGGATCTCCGATAGGCATCCGCACGCGGGGCCTCGCAGGGAAAACATCGACGACAAACAGCGTTATTAGAGAACACAGTCGTCAGCCAGCACCGATCGGGCTCTCACCGAAAGGTTCCGCGGCAGCTGGTTCCGGCCGGGCGGGCGGGGCCGCTTGCTGCACGTCACTCTTATGAGCCCACAGTGAAGAAAGGACGGGAATTGTTCTCTCTCTCTCTCTCTCTCTCTCTCACGGGGACGGTCGACGCACTACACGTATTAGTATGTGCCCCTCCCTCTCCCCGTAGCCTGGCTGCGACCGCCTAGCCCTCCCTACTGCTGCCCCCCCCCCCCGGATGTTTAGGCAAAGTTACGACCCGTGATGAAGGCGGGGCACAGGAGGGCCGGGCCCTGCTGGAAGAAGAGAGAGAGAGAGAGAGAGAGAGAGAGAGAGAGAGAGAGAGAGAGAGAGAGAGAGAGAGAGAGAGAGAGAGAGAGACGGCGGCCTAGAGTTTGTAGGTCAGGTGGGACGCCTCTCTCTCCCTCCCCGCCGGCCGGTCCCCGCTGGAGCCCGCGGCCCCATGCCATAGGCGGGCGCACCGAACGAGTACCGAGTGCCTGCCGAACCGAGCCGAAGGGGAATGGAAGGGAGTGCCCTAGCCTAGAGCCGCCTAGACGAGCCCAGAGCCGCCTAGACTGGCCTAGACCCGGCCGCGCCGCTGCGCCGCCGTCCCGTTGCCCGCGCGACCAGCTCTCTGTGACCCACCGCGCCAACCATGGGATGGGCGATGGATTGCGGCGCAAGTGCGAGAGAGAGAGAGAGAGAGAGAGAGAGAGAGAGAGAGAGAGAGAGAGAAGCGGTGTGTGCAGCACGGCATGAGGCGGGGCCGGGACCAGAGAGAGAGAGTGAGGGAGAGGAGAGAGACAGCGCTTTTGCAATAAATTATTTTTACCTCGCTTAAATAGGGTCAGTCCGCTCACATGCCGGCAGGCCTCGGACGGTATTCGAACCCGCGCCCCCCTCCTGGGCCTCGGCCTCGGACACTACTCGCTGCGGGCGCGGCTGCCGGCGGTGCTACCCGCGGCCCCCCACGGTCACGGTCCTGACCCCGTATCTATCTGTCTCCGTCTCGTAGTGCCTGTCCATCCCTCTCGCCCGCACCTCACCCCGCATCTGTCCGTCTCCGTCTCACTCCCCGCATGACCCCGCGCGGACCACCGACCCCTCTCAATTGGCTCCGAACCGTCGTCGCGGTTCGTCACTCGTCGCTCGTGGCCTCTTATGCTGCTGCGCTTTTTATTATTTATTTTTTTCAATCTTTTTTTTTGAATTTTTTTTTCGCGGGCTTGTCGTCAGCTGACGCGGACAGGTGCAGCAGCTGCAGCTGCTGCGGCGGGGAGGGGCGAGGTGCCAGAAATACAGGCGCGGCTCGCCCCCCCGCAGACAGTCCGCCGCTGGGGGTTCCGCCTAGCAGACGCCTAGCAGACGACACTCGGCGGGATGGCGTGTCGCGTCGCGAGCCCCGACCGTAGCTGCAGTCGCAGCCGCAGCCGCAGCAGCAGCAGCAGCAGCAGCAGCGGTGGTGGCGGTGGTGGTGGCGGTGGTGGCTGGGGGCGTCGTTGGCGGCGCCCGCTGCGGTCCGGGTATCGGCGGCTCGCGGGCCGGCTGCAGCGCTGGCGGGGCGCCGCGGGGGCCGCGGGCCGCGGCGGGCGCGAGGAACTCCAGCAGCGCTGGCGGCGGCGGCGGTGGCGGCGGCTGGAGCAGGTAGAGGTCTGCAGCCGGCGCCGGGCTAGTTGTGCCCGTACGCGGCACTTTCACTGGGGGCGTGGCCGCTCTCCCACGCGAACGCCCCCCTGCATCAGTGCGCCCGCACGGCAGCGCACGGCGGTGACACACCGTGCCGTGCCGCGAGCGTCGCGCGTTCGAATACCTGCCGGCTCGGCTCGGATGCCGTGCGCGTCCGCGCTTTCTTTTCTGGCACCTCCCCGACGAGCGCGGCAGGTATTCGAACCCGCGAACGCGGTCGTGTCGCCGACGCGGGGCCCTCCGCGGATGAAAGCGATACTCCCTGCGCGAGGGGAACCGATTCCTTCCTGCCCGCGGAGAATAATCTTGGCCGCGACTGTACACCCGGCGGGGACTCGAACCCGGGTGTATGTGCGCCGGCGGTGTCGGGTGACGCACGGCCGGCGAGTGGCGCGCCCGCGTCACGCTTTTGCGGCGTGGCTTCTCGATCACGTTTCGATATGAATGGTTTCCCATGACTGTCCTCTTCGTTTCTGCCGTCCGTCTGTTGGTTCATTCATTGATTCATCACTCGAAATTTCGTATTTTACTATCGATTCGTCGTGCACCACTTTCGACATTGTGATTCGTTCATTCGTCATCACTAATCAAATCGCCATTCATTCGTCGGCTATCGCACTCTGTCGCGCCCCGAGTGCTCTCTCTCGCGCTAATGACGCACGCATACGTCTTCGTCAGTGTCTAGGGGACCGCTGCACGGGGCGGGGCCGGGCCTCACTGCTACCACTGACACGCACACACACACGCACTGCGCTCATGTATGCGTGTCATTTTACAGTAATTATTTTAAGTCTTTTTTTTTTAAATGTGGTATTTTTTTGGCATTGATTTGCGATTTACACGTTTTCTTTTGTGATCGGCGCGGCGACGTGGTGGTCCCTGGGGGGGTCGGAGTCCACTCGCACGCTGACACTCACTCCCGAAGCCACACGCGGCAGAGGCCCGCCCCGCGCCCGCTGCCGCCATCGCCTCGTCTTACTTCGCACCGAGGTTCGAGGTGGCGGTGCGCGCGCGGGCTTCGTCGGCGAGGGGCCGCGGCGGGGGTCCCTAACACCGCGGGCCTCTCCCTCTCACTCCCACTCGTGGAGCAGCCCGCGCGAGTGCGACAGAGACGCGCCA
The DNA here is from genome assembly GCA_026979955.1 of Megalurothrips usitatus. NCBI lineage: Eukaryota > Metazoa > Arthropoda > Insecta > Thysanoptera > Thripidae > Megalurothrips > Megalurothrips usitatus. The sequence continues at coordinate 8,787,876 of CM049605.1, forward strand.
AGTGTCCGCGGGCCCCCCGGGCGGCGGCGGGGTGGGCAGGCCCGCACGGCTCCGGTGGCGGCGGCGGCTGCCTACCATGCACGGCTCCCGCACCTCACCTCACCGCATGCATGTGTCACACACACACACACACACACACACACACACACACCCTCCCCCCCCCCCCCCCTCTCTCTCTCTCTCTCTCTCTCTCTCTCTTTCCCTTTCTCTCTGAGGTGGATGTGTCACGCGCCTTCTCTCTCGCACCGCGGGCGCACCCCGGCGCTCGCTTTGGCTCCGGTCGGGCCGGGTTGGGCCCCGCGCGACTGGTCGCGACCGTCTGGGCAGGTACCGTTCCAGCACGGGTGCGCCCGGCCCGGCCCGGGCGGGAGGGGAGAGAGGGGGGGGGGGGGCGCCACGCCCCTCATCCGTGGCCAATCACCGAGACAAGGGGCGCACCGTTCTGATGACTGGAGAGGGACGGCGTCATCGCCACGTGACGTCTCTCTCTCTCTCTCTCTCTCTCTCTCTCTCTCTCTCTCCCTCTCTCCCTCCCTCCCTCTTTCTCCAGCTCGACTGCTGCTGCGGTACTTGAACCCGCGACAGTGACGGATCCCGCGGGCCGCGGGTTCGAGTACACCGCGATTGTTTTATTATATGGCCGCCGTGGTGGCGCGTCCGCAGCGCTCGCCGCCGCCGCCGCCGCCGCCACCGCCGCCACACGGCGATTTTTCATCAGGGCGATGCGGAAGGCGTGCGGTGTTGCGGGGCGGTACGTGTGCGGTGGGCTGACCTCAGCCGGCCCTCAGCCGGACCTCAGCGCGACCTGGGGTGGCCCTCAGCCGACCTCAGCCGGACCTCAGCAAGGCCCACAGCGTGCCTTAGGAGGCCCTCAGCCGACCTCAGCAGGGTCCTCAGCCGCGGTGTTTAGGTCCCCAAAGATGGTGACCCCCTGATTCTGTTTTGTGTTGTTCTCCTCACACACACACACACACACACACACACACACACACACACACAGAATGAGAGGTTTGTGGGGAGATGGAAAGTGGTCACTGCTGGCCGGGACGTAAGGAGGCCAGCTCCATAGCAGCAGCGGCAGGACGGGGTTGTTGGGCTCGGGGGGGAAGGGCTGGGCAGCGGGGCGATGGCCTCTGACGGCTCCTCGGGGGGCTCCCGGGCGCCAGGCAGAGAGAGAGAGAGAGAGAGGAAGCCGACGGAAGGCGGCGGCGGGGCCGGCGGAGCCGGATGTCCCCGTTGATATTGTGGCCGAGATCAAAGCAGCCAGCGGAGTGAGAGAGAGAAAGGGGCAGACTCTCTCTCTCTTTCTTTCTCTCTGTCTCTCTCGGGGCCGCGGCAGCCATGTGCGAGGCGGCGCGGGTCTTATCTCGACCAAAATACGAGCTCTTTTGGAGGAAGGGGAAGGGGAAGGGGGGGGAGGGGCTCGGGTGCGGTCTGGTCTGCGGAGTGTCGGTGCCGCGGCCACCGCCGCTATGCGCGTCTTCACTCGGACTTCCCTCTCGACGTCTCGCTCTCTCTTCTCTCTCTCTCTCTCATTTCGCAGCGCCGAATTAGCCCGCTGCCGCCGCCGCCTGGGCGTTGCGCGGCCGCGTGTGCGGTTGTAGTGCATGTATATACCGTCAGGTAACATGGCCTGCCTGCTAGAGAGAGAGAGGCAGAGACAGAGATAGCCAGAGAGAGATAGAGATAGGAGAGGGTAGGGAGAGTGAGAGAGAGGTAGGGAGAGACGATCTGAGCAGGTAAAACTGCCGTCGCGCGCGGTCATAGCGTGCGGAAGGCTAAGTAAGCGGAAAGGGCGGTATGAATTTTAAAAATGTATTTTATTTTGTGAGCGTCCGCAAGGGTTATGTGCGGCGTGACGTGGTTTTGTGGACGCGGTGCCGGGGACCGTCCTCCCCGCCTGCATTCTCACGCGGTCTGTGTCCAGTCGCTCCTCTCTCTCTCTCTCTCTCTCTCTGTCTCCCTCCCTCTCTCTCTCTCTGTGTCTCTCTCACTGCTATCGCGCCCCTCTCGTGTCCAGTCGCTCCTCCTCCTCCTCCGCCTCCTCCGGGAGTAACTCGATCATGCGCTACTTACGGGGCCATTCATGCCGCGAGGCCCGTCGGGGCGTGGCGTATCTCTTTCCAGCCATCGCCGTCCTGGCGGGCGAGGAGGGGGAGGCTCGCCGTCGGCGGGCAGGACGCCGTCGTCGAGGAGGAGGAGGAGGAGGAGGAGGAGGAGGAGGAGGAGGAGGAGGAGGAGGAGGTTCGCACGCGAGTCATCCCGGTGCGGTCGGTCCGGTCCCCGTCGGCGTACGTCTGCCGATTGTTCTCCGACGTCCGTGTGTGCCGAGGGCCGATGCCGACCTCTCTCTCTCTCTCTCTCTCTCTCTCTCTCTCTCTCTCTCCTCCCTCCCTCTCTCCCTCCCTCCCTCTCATGCCCCCTCCCTCTCCTGCACACGTGTGGGAAGCACAGGTGTAAAAGAATACCCCGCCGCTTTCCCGCGGGTGACACTGGAGCGCCCTGCCGCTGCCGCTGCTTTGCACCGCCCTGCGCACGTACTGTGACGTCACAGCGGGGACTTCGGGGGCTCCCGGCCGTTTCATTTTACTATACGTACGACGTGATGTGGTACAGTGAGGCCTACGGGCCGCTCGGAACTGTGTGCGCACAGCACTAGTTTTAAAGGCGGGGCTGTAAAAAAAAAAAAAAAATCTCTACGCAAAAAAAAGTTGACAATGCAAGGTTTTGTCGCACCCCCCCCCCCCCCCCCCCCCCCCCCCCCCCCCCCCCCCCCCCCCCCTCCGCTCGGCTTCCAGCTCGTTGCATCTGGTACTCCTCGCCTCGTTGAAATGTCAGACATGCCGCCCCGCCCGGACCCGTCCCCAGCGCCGGGCGATGCGGGTCGGCATGTCGAATTATTGGCGGCGTTGTGCAAGAGGTCGTGTCGATCATCCGAGCGCCGTCCGCACGGGCAGTGCCCCCCGGAGGGTCTCCTCCAGAGGGTCTCCTCCAGAGGGTCTCCTCCAGAGGGTCTCCTCCAGAGGGTCTCCTCCAGAGGGTCTCCTAGGGTCTCCTCCAGAGGGTCTCCTCCAGAGGGTCTACTCCAGAGGGTCTACTCCAGAAGGTCTCCTCCAGAGGGTATTCTCATCCAGTCTCCTCCAGAGGGTCTCTTCCAGATTGTCTCCTTTTCGAGACGGTCTCCGCTTTCATGCTGGTTGTATTTAATAAAAAAAAGGAGTTTCGAGTGTTTTATTATTTCTCGTCTTGTCTGTGCCGTAATTTTTTTTTGGACGTGCACTGCACCTTATTAATGTACTAAAATTGTGTATGCGGCCGGCGGCGTCCTCGGCTTATAACGGGCATGTGGCCGCGGGGGGCCGCGGGGGGCCGCGGTCGGCTCCGCGGTCACCGCCGCCGGGTCAGCGAGCGACACTGCCACAAGCAGACGACGACCTGTTGCCATTTCGTTTGGCCATTATATTAGTGACGACGTGATTCGCTGTACTGTGAGGGTCCGAGCCGCCGCCGCCGCTGCTTCTCGGAGAGTGTAGGTTTTCGCACGCTCCCGTGTCATGTACGCGGAAAAATTCGCGATGAGTCGCGGTAGCTGATCGGGGCAGCTGCGATGAGGGCAGCCCGCCCGCCCGCGGGGCTGCAGCGGTGGCGGTAGCGGCGGCGGCGGCGGCGGCGGCGGGCCGAAATGCAATTTGTGAAATAGGATGAAGAGGGCGCAGGCCGCGCCGGGTCGCGTGGCGTCAGCGGAGTGGGCGTGGCACACAGCGGCACACAGCGGCACACAGCGACACACAGTGCGCGGCCTCTGCGGCCACCTCCATGCCCTGCGTACACATTGAAGAAGGAGATTCCTCCCCAACGTTTTACACTCGGCGTCTCGCTCCCCTCTTGTCTCTCTCTCTCCCTCTCTCTCTCTCTCTCTCTCTCTGTCCGTCTGTCTCTCTCCTTCCCCTCTCTTTTGCGGAGTCAGAGTCTGGGTCGCGGTCGATTTAGTAGTTGAGCCGCTGTAAGAAGATGAAGAGGGGAGCGGTAGCAGTCAGTCGGGGGCGGGAGCTTTGCCGCACAGTATGTGAAGGCAAGGGTCCTTCCCGCAGTCTCAGTATGATCCTTTTCATCAATCCTAAAAAAATAAATAATTAAAAGTACTATCACGTTTTGAAATTAAATGAACATCTTGGCGGGCACCTTGTTGTCCTGGCCATGCCGCGCCCGAATGCCGACGGGGCGGGGGGGCGCCGACGGCGACCTCTGGCGGCCTCCTGGCAGATTGCCTATTATCCTGGGCACGCGGTTGTGCGTGCGGGGCGGTGCGGCCGGGGGATGTCTTGTGGCGTGCGCGGGAGGGAGGGAGGGAGGGAGGGAGGGAGGGAGGGAGGGAGGGAGCGGGAGGAATAAGAAAGCAATACGGTGCCGAACGGACGGGCCCGAATCGGAACGGCATGCCATCCCCCTGCTGGCTCGGTGAGTCACCCGCCGGGAGTGTTCCGGCCGGCCGCCACGCGCCGCCACACCCCCACGCGCCGCCACGCGCCGCCACGCGCCGCCACGCGCCACCCCATGGAGCACTATGTGAGCGCCCGGCGCCACCTTGTGTGTCCGCCGCGGATGTCTTATGTGCCCCTCGCCAGTCTCGCCCTCCCCGCTGCATCGGCCCTCCTCCCCACGGGGCCGTGGGTGTGGGGTAGGGCGGTGGCGGCGGCGGCGGCTGCGTGTGTGCGTGTGTGTGTGTGTGTATGTGTGTGCGTGTGTGTGTGTGTGTGCGTGTCAGGGTTGCGTGCAGCGAGTGCAGCAAGCACAGCCAGCCGGCGGGGAGGCGCCGCTCCCCCCCTCCACCCCCGCCGCCCTCACTGGGGGAGGTTTCTGTAATGCCCGAAACGGTGCAATGCGACGCAGCACCGCCTCGTTGAGACCAGGAAAAAATACTTTTAAGAAAAGCTTGTCACACGAATTAAAAAAAAAAAGACTCTAAGCAGAATTATTTTTTCAATTAACTTTTTTTTTTAAATGAGTGCGTGATGTTTTTGATAATTTTGCAAAACGCTATACCCGGTCCCTCCACACGCTGTACTCACCTGACCCGTGCCTTCCCCGCGGCCCGCAGCGGGCAGGGTTCGCACGGTGTCCAATCTTGATCGGCGTCCGCTTGGCTCCGCCTGGCCTCGCCTCTCCGGCGCTCTTCGTCCTGACCCCCCCGCGAGTCTTACGTAAGGTGCGGGCGGGCCGCGGGGGGTCGTGCCGTGCCGAGCCGTGCCCCCCAGCAGAGAGCGTGTCGTAGGTCGGCAGAGGAGCCCCGCGTGTGCTGTGTAGCCCGCGCTGCAGACTGCACACTTTGTTGTAGCGCAGAGTGTAGTGCCGTGTGCGGCCATTTCGTCACGAAGAAGAAGAGGAGGAGGCGGTGGTCGTGTAAAGTGTAGGGAAGTCGCGGAGGGGGGGGGGGGGAGGTTTCTTCACGTTCTAGCGCTGCCGTGCAGATGAAGGCGTTTTGTTGCGTTTTCGTTTTAAAGTGTTCAATTTGTACTAGAAAAAAAATTGTGTGTGTGTTCGTTTTGTCTGATACAATTTTCGACTAGATTTTAAAAAAAAAAAATTTATGGTACAGAAACAAAATATATATAAAAAAAATAATTCTCGTTTTTACTTGGGTGTGATGTGGTAAAGTATCGGTGGCCGCTCTGTCGGGCCGGCTTACTCTGAGTCTGAGGGCGAGTGGTTCGGGTGTATCAATCTCCACGGTCTGAGTCGAGAGAGAGAGAGAGAGAGAGAGAGAGAGAGAGAGAGAGAGAGAGAGAGAGAGAGAGAGAGAGAGAGAAAGAGAAAGAGAGAGACATTGCAGGAGGTGCGGCTGCGGCGCCGAAATATAATGACAAACCGAGGGAGCACGTGCCGTGGGTTGTGCCTGGAGAGGGAAGGAGGCAGGGGCCTAGTTGGGGTTTCGGAGACTGCTGATGCGATGTGCTGGCCACAGGCAGGCCCGCAGGCAGGCGCGCACACCCCGCCCAGCTGCATGGCTGGAGCAGCGGCGGCAGCGGCGGCAGCGGCAGGCCACCGCACCACCTGACCCACTTGTTCGGTGTCTCGATCGCATATCGAGATTGCCACGGGTCTGCGTGAGCCATGAGCCATGCGCTGCTCAGCCACGCCGCTCGCAGCTGCGCTTTCATTTGTTATTTCAAGTTGGCAACAAACGAACGCTGCTCGCCCCGTCTGCCCGCGCGCGCGCGCGCGCGCCGTGATTTGAATGTGAATGTGAACGTCGTCGCTTCGTGATCGATCGACATATCGGCCCATTATGGCCGCCGGAATGCGAATCTGAATGTGCGCGCGGCCCCGCTGTCTGCTCGCGGCGGCCCTGGGCCCTGTACCGGGGCGGGGCCCTTTGAATATGCGACGCACCGCCGTCTCGGAAAATAGAAATGCGGTTTCCGCAAGTCCGGTTTGAGTATCGCTGCCTGCGCTTGGAGACGTGTGAATGTGAACTGCAATGTGTGTGTGTGTGTGTGTGTGTGTGTGTGTGAGCGTGTGTGGTTCAAGAAACAATCAGGAGCGCCCCACGGACGCTCCCGTTAACTCTGGCTGTACTATTTATCCCATGGCTCGCTGCATCCGTCTGCTTGTTACTGCAGTACCACTACTACTATTATTATTATATTGTGCGCTGCGCCTGTGTGTGTGTGTGTGTGTGCGTGCGTGTGTGCGTGTGTGTGCGCGCGCCGTTCGCTGGCGGCAGCAAAGCCCTTTCTTTTTCCACCTCTTTCTCACCTTTGCGGCGCTGCTGCCGCCGCTACGTTGATGCTTCATCTCTCTCTCTCGCTCGCTCACACTCCCCCATATGTGTGTGTGTGTGTGTGTGTGTGTGTGTGTTCTGTCTCCGTCGCGCTTATGAGGAGATGGGGAGAAGGAGGAAGTAATTTTCAGAGAGTGTGGCCGCGCGAGTGTCGGTCTGTAATGAGACTGGTCCACAAGGCGGCTCCAGGACCTCGGCTCCAGGACCTCGGCTCCAGGACCCCGGGGCTCCGGGACCTCGGCTTGCCGCGCTGTGGAGGGTCTCCCCAAGGCGGTACGGGGGCCCCTCTTGGGGTAGGGCAGGGCGGGGCCCGGCGGGGGACCCTCAGAGGTACTACTAATGCCTCCCGCCCGGTCCCCGCCTACCGGGTACTCTCTGGAAGGAGGGGAGAAGAGACGCAAGAGAAAAATGTTTTTTAAAAAAGCATGTACGTTATTTTTTATTTATTTCTTTATTAGAAATTCACGCTGTCTAGATGGAGGGAAAGCTTCTTTTTTTAAAAACAAACTACTGTCGATATTATGGTTTTTTTTTTTTAAATCCTTTGCCGTGCCACACTTGTTGGTATGGCGTGGTGCTGGGTCGGTACAGTCGCCTCGCATATTTTTTCCCCCTCGAGTTTTCGCGTTAGTTAGCGTGCCCGTCACGTTGGACTGGCGCGGAACTCTTTTGGGCCCGACTCTTGGCCGCGAGTGTACACTCACTTCGAGCTGCTAAACGCTCTCCGTTGCCCCACGTGACTGTACCATAAAAAAAACTCAATTTTCGACCTTTTGTTTATTTCTTATTGGTATTCGCGCGAAAAAAATGTATATGAAATATTTGTTTTCGTCGACGAAGCGGACGGAATATTGTCGCGCGCAGACGACACATACGGTCAAGTCAATACAATAAAGTGAACAGCAGCGGCGTGAGCGTGTGGGTAGGAGGGCCGTGTGCGTGTGCGTGTGTGTGTGTGTGTGTGTGTGTGTGTGTTCGTGCCGGGAATGTCAACACACGACCGCGCGGCGACATTGTGGGCGGCTGGGCGTTGAGGTGCTGTATCGACCAGAAGGAAGGGCGATGCGGCCATGCTTAAAATTATTTATTGAGACAAATTAAGAAGAATTAGGATGCGTGTGTGTGTGTGACTCAAAAACGCCGAGCAATGTCGTCTGCAGATAGGCAATCCCCCCCCCCCCCCCTACAAAAAAAGTTGTGCCGCTGCAGATTTTCCGAACGTTTTTAAAGGAAAATCCAAAGTATTTTCGGCATTTTTCAGTAACACATTAAAATGGAGGTTTTATATGAACGCTGGGCTTGCGGCTGGGTTTTTGAGGCGGTTTGGGCGGGGCCGGGGCGGGGTCCGCGTCGCGTGGGGCGTTCGCAACACCCCCTCGCTGCCGGCTAGAGCGGGAGGCCGCGGGCCCCGGGCCCCGGGCGGGAGCCGGCTCCGGCCCAGCAGCCCGGCACGGCAGCACGGCCCGGCAGCCCGCGGCCCCCGGCTGCTCCCGGCCCAGGCCGTGTTGTCGGCTGCCACGTGGGCGTTGCTACGGCAACGCTGCACGGGCCCGGCGCCGCTACGCCCCGCCACGGCCACCCACCGCCACCGCCACCCGGCGGCCCGGCCGGCGCTAGCCTCACAGCCACCCCCACGCGCCGCCACGCGCCGCCACGCGCCGCCACGCGCCGGTAGCGCCACCCCACCCACCGCGGGGCCCGCAGGGGCGGGGGTGTGATAGCGACTTGAGACGCGGCGCCAGACGGCGTGTCGCCCACGGCATCCTCCTCCCCCTCTGCCTCCTACTCCTCTAGGCAGCAGCGAAAAAAATAAATAAAAGAATATTTGTCGCGAGTTATGTGAATGTGGCAGTTTGGAATGCGCTGAAAAAGTTTTGTAGTTCAAAGGAATTGAATGTGTGGTTTGAGGTTTGAGGCTTTAGGAAAATTGACAAAAGTTGACAAAAAATGCAATAAATGTGAAATAAATTTCTGCCAATGAGCATGTGGATAAATGTGCGTTTTTTTGTTTCTGTTTCAGGTGAGTGTCGTTCGGTTGCTGAGGGTGCTTCCAGTACGGTGAGGCCTTGCGGTGGGTATAACCGAACCGTTGTATGATGGATGTGCGGTGCGGCGCGCGGCAAAGTTTTCTTCTGTAGGTTAGGGAGCGGAGGGGCCGGGCCCTGCAGTTCTGCGAGGCACTGCAGTGGGCTACGGCCGGGCCCATGGCTCGGCCCATGGCTCGGCCCATGGCTCATGGCTAGGCTCATGGCCCCAGGCCGGGCACAATGGGCATTGTGGTGCGGCGGGGTGCAGTATGGAGGGCGATGCACTCATGGCACATTCCGATGCCCGTGACGCTGATAATGATCGGATATTGGCCGCACCGCACTGCACACGGAGGCTGGGTGTTGCAGTGCGAGAGGGACAGACAGACAGACAGAGACGGAATGACAATTTCCGCTCATCTTTAAAATTATTTTGGAAACAAAAATATTCTAGAAACTGAAATCGAAATTTAAAAAAAAAAATTAAATTTAAGAACCAGCAACATATTTTTAGCAGTGTTTGTCGGTTTCTTGTGAGGGGGATTGCGGAGAAAACTTGCGTTTTGTCATCCCCGCCGAACGGACAGCGCGAAATGCCCTCATTCCCTGTCGGATTCGCCTCGCATGTCTCTCTGTCTCTGTTTATTTTTTTTTTATTTTATTCATTTCTTTTTTGATTTTATTTTGTGGAGCGGCGTTGTAGGGAATGACGCCCCGTGTCCGGCCCGCCCGGCACCTCTGACTCTCTTTATTATAATTCGTGCGCGGGAGATTACGGGAGGCTAGGTGATTGACACGGGAACGGAAAGGCGTTTTGGATTTTCGTGTTTCGATTTTTTTTTCTCTCTCTCTCTCGCCGTAGCGAGTTACATCTCAATCCGATGCCGGTATGTCGGCCCGGTCTGCATGTGTGGCATCTCCCTGATGTGCCTTACTCATATTCTTTTTCCGTTCTCAATTTGCTGCATGAGTGACAGTTTGGAGGAGTGAGGTAAGAGAGGGCGTGTGCCGATAAAGTTATTTTTTTAAAGGCATAACGGTGAGCGGGGGGGGGGGGGGGGCCGCGTGGGTAATGTTTCTATGTGGCCAGGCAGAGTGGAGGAGGGTGCGGGGTCCGGCGGAGCGTTTGGAATACGGCACTCACGCATCGGGGCCGAACGCTTCCGTTCCAGCGGGCCGTACTGATCGGCGTGACTCTGCGTGTGTGTGTGTGTGTGTGTGTATGTGTGGGTAGGGGAGAGAGAGAGAGAGGGAGAGAGGATGGTGGCCGGCATTCTCTTCATAAAAAGAAATGCACGCGTGTCCGGCCGAGTGGTTTGTCTGAAAGAGTGAGAGAGACGAGAGAGAGAGAGACAGAGAGAGAGAGAGACAGAGAGAGAGAGAGAGAGAGAGAGAGAGAGAGAGAGAGAGAGAGAGAGAGAGAGAGAGAGAGAGAGAGAGAGAGAGAGAGAGAGAGAGAGAGAGAGAGAGAGAGACGAGAATTCTTGGCCGTCCGCACAACGGTGCCTGATGTGCAATTTAGCATGGTTGTGGCCGTCTGTGGCCGCCCCTTGTGTGTGTGTGTGTATTATACGTCACGAAAGGGGAAGGAAACGCGAGGAACACTCCGATGTGGAAATGCAGAGGGGAGAGGAGAGGGCGGGATTAGAGAGGGAGAGGTGGGGAATAAAGGGATTAGAGAGGAAGGGAAAGTGACATAAGGCTGCAGGGAATGCACCGGCCGGGGGGGTGGGGGTGGTGACTCAGGCGGCCGTCGGGTACCGTCGGGTACCGTCGGGTACCGTCGGGTACCGGTGTGATTCACGGGGATTCGCCGGGATCCGCGTGGGTAGCATCCGGGATGCAATATAAAAAAAATGAAACAAAAAAAAGGACGAGTAGTAATTTTTTTTAGATAAATTAAATTGAAATTTTTTTTTGTCCGGATTTGAAAAATATGAAACCTTTGGCCTTCCTATTATGCTCGTGAATTTTTTTTCGCTTGATTATTTTTCTAAAAAAAAAAAATATAAATTCGCGGGTATGTTTTACGGCATGTATAATATTTCCCGTTCGAAAAAAATGCGGCGCGCGGATTCCTCGGCACAGACCGCGGAAGATTCCGCCCGAATTCCTCCCACGTCATCGCGAACAGTAGCGCCAGCAGCAGCGGCAGCGGTAGGCGATCATGGGGCTGTGACAAAAGGAACGGCGGGGAGTTGCGTGGCGGCGGTGGGCGGCGGGGGGCGGGGGCTGCCAAAAGTCTGAGGCCGCGGCCCCCGCCGCCCACCCGCGGCACCGCGGCACCGCGGCACGGCGGGGGCTCTTTATTTGAATACAATGATGTCCCCTGTTCAGCCTGTGTCGGCGATCAGCTGTTGCGGCTCTCTATCCGCCGCCGCCGCCGCCGAAATAGCAGCGTCCGAGCTCCCACGCCGGGGTACGGCCTGGAATAATTTTTTTTTATGATTTTATTTTTGACAGTCCGCCTCTGTTTGGAGAGTTTTAGCGTTACATCCCCGTTATATACCCTCCGGTATCTCCGGCAGCTTTCGCACCTCCGCCACAGCCCTATTTTTATCGTACGTTTTTAATTTTTTTTTGCGGGGGGGTGGGGGGGGGGGGGGGCAATTCTCGATGTTATTTCGTTAAACATTATGTTATTACCTCGTTTTTTCCCCCCGGCTTAGCGCTGTGGCTGCGTGCATTCCGAGCCGCGAACAGAACAGGGAGCGGACGCAGGCAGTGTACCACAGTACCTCCTGCTGCTTACATATCCGCACGCTAAACTTGTCGATCTATATTCCGCGCGCCTGCACGCGTCAGAGGGAGATAGAGAGAGAAAGAGAGAGCTCTCGTTTTAGCGCCGTTCGGCGTCTAAGTTTAGCGACTCTTGCTCGACCATGGAATGTCCGGTCTAAGGTCTGCAGGCCGGCCGGCCGGCGCCCCGAGGCTGGGCCAAGGTTTCGGTCGCGCGCGTATGTGTGTGTGTATGCGCGTGTGTATGTGAGTGTGTATGTGCGTGTGTTTGTGTGCGAACCTTGGGAGCAGCGGGACTGCGTGTTGTTGTGGTGGCACCGGTGCAGCCACAGCGTCCACCGGGTCACCAAGCGACGGAGAGAGACAGAGAGAGAAAGGGAGAGAGAGAGATACAGAGAGAGAGACAGAGACAGAGAGAGAGAGAGAGAGAGAGACAAAGAGAGAGACAGAGGCCGTGCCACGCGTTCAGCCCGCCGAGCGCTGAGTAGGCAACACGTCAGCGCGCGGCTGCGCTGCGGGTCTGCCTGCCTCCCCGGCGCGAGCCCGCAGACGGACGCCTGGTCTCTCTCTCTCTCTCTCTCTCTCTCTCTCTCTCTCTCTCTCTCTCTCTCTCTCTCCCCTCTCTCTCTCTCTCTCCCTCTCGTTCGTCCCACGCAGCGACCGCCACGCCACGCCCCCGATGAGTGGCAGGTCAGGGATGCTTCAGCCGTTTCGCCAACGCTATCCGGTGCGCCTGCTATGGGTGTGTGTGTGTGTGTGTGTGTGTGTACGCTACTAATTCGCGTGGGCCACCGTCTCCAACGGTCTGCGTGTGTGTGTGTGTGTGTATGTTTGTCTTTCTGATGGACACGTGTCGTTTAGGAATATTTTTTCCATGCCTTTTTCTCCTCTCTTATCTGGCTGTCTGTAATGGCCCGCGCCGCGTGCCGCGCCGGTCTGTGTGTCGGTGTGGTACAGTACAGTCCGGCCGCGGTGCGCGCGGAGCCCCACGGAGCCGCCACCCAGCGGGGCCCCCGCCGTGCTCCGGTGTCCGGGGGGGGGGGGGGGGGGGGGCGCTGCCGCCACCGCAACTCTGCAGCGGCGGCACTAGAGCCGCTGTACGGCCCCGCCGCCGCCGCCGCTGCGCTGCTCCGTGGAGCGTGCTGCGGTGCGGCGGCCGGCCGGCTGTTCTGTTCTGTTCTGTCCTGTCGTGCCGCAGCGTCAGCACGGAACACGTGTTAAAATAATATTAAAAATAAAAGTGACGCGCGGGCAGAGCTGATGGCCGGGGCCGTGCACAGAGCGCTAGCTGCTGGAGCCGCTGCTGGAGCTGGAGACCCCCTCCTCCTCGGCCCCGGAGGCCTTCTCCGGATCGATATATACACTGCTGTGCTACCCGCGCGCCGGCCAGAACCAGCCGGGGCCCCACCACCAGTACGGTGTGAAGGTCAGCGGGTTCGCACACCACGCCGCCACTGGGGGGGGGGGGGGGGGATGATGCGCCTCTCTCTCTCTCTCTCTCTCTCTCTCTCTCTCTCTCTCGTGCGAGGGGTACACTACGTGCACACGGCGGGGGCCGGGCCTGCTGCCGCGGTGGTGGTGTGTCCGCCTGCTATCTCTGTCCCGTGGGGTGCGCCTTTGTTGCATGTTTCGGAGTAATGCGTAATGGGTGGCGACCGTGTGTGTGTGTGTGTGTGTGAGAGAGAGAGAGAGAGAGAGAGAGAGAGAGAGAGAGAGAGAGAGAGAGAGAGAGAGAGAGAGAGGTGACGTGCCGCGACGCCCTTTTCGCGGACGCCCTATTCATTACATGGCCCCGCCCCGCCCCGCCCCGGCCGGCAGCGAGCGCACGGCTCCGCCGTAGCAGAACAGTAGAGCATCAGGTTGGCCATTATTTTGACCGGCGCGCCCTTTGCTGTGCGGACTGCTTTCCATCCGCTCCCCCCCCCTTTCTGTCTCCATCTTCCGCGGAGTGCGGTGTGCCGCGCGGCATGCTGTCTCTCTCTCTCTCTCCCTCTCTCTCTCTCTCTCTCTCTCTCTCTCTCTCTCTCTCTCTCTCTCTCTCTCTCTCTCTCTCTCTCTCTCTCTCTCTCTCGTGGTTTTTGCACGTACAGTACTGCAGTTTATGTGGCGGGGACCTCGCACTACTTGTGGTGCAGGGGCCCGTGCGTTGTCTCTGTTCCAAGAGGGCGACAGAGAGATAGTATAGTTTAGAGAGAGAGAGAGAGAGAGAGAGAGAGAGAGAGAGAGAGAGAGAGAGAGAGCCGGCCAGCTGATGCCGGGGGTGCCCGTCCTCGGGGCCGCGGCAACACACACACACACACACACGCACACACGCACACACAGACAGTGTGGTACGGCAGGTGACGTTTGCGGCGCTGTGTCGGGGCTGAGGGTCCGCGGAGACTCAGCGGGGTTTACGACAAGGCCCCCGCAGCCCCCGCGGCCCCCGCGGCCCCTCAGCCCCGCGCTCAGGGGCTTCTCATTGTACGGAGTCCGCACTCGTCCCCGTGCCCTAGAATATGCGCGCTCTTACACCCCCCCCCCTCTCTCTCTCTCTCTCTCTCTCTCTCTCTCCACAAAACCACCGCCCACCCACACCTCTGTCTTTCTTTTTCTTGTCGCACTCGCTCGGCTTACGGGGGGGGGGGGGGGGGGCGTTCGTGTGGCGGCTGACTGGCGAGTGAGTGTGAGAGAGAGAGAGTGTAAGGACGGTTGTCATGACGGCGGTCGAGGCCGTAAGCGTGCGTCGCGGTGCAGCATGCTACCTGAGAGAGAGAGGAAGAGTGAGAGGGACTGCGTTGGGCGTGGCGAGTGACGGAGACAGATGCCCGGCACTGGCTGTGTAATTGGGGCGCGCCTTGTTAGATGGGCTGCGGCGGTGCGACACCGGCAGCGGAGGGAGGCGCTATGAGAAATGCGTCCGGCCGTGGTGCGCTCGGTAATAAAAAAAAAAAAAAAAAAATGTCCTCGCCGTCATCCAGGTGCGGCGTATCCGCGCCGCCGTCAAGCCGTAGCAGTGGCGGGGAGGGTTGGCCCCCTGGTCACCCCCGGCCGGCTGCCATCCCCCTACCTCCAGGCCGCCGCCGCCGCCGCCGCCGCCGCCGCCCCCGCCGCCGCCGCCGCCCCCGCCTCGTCGGCCAGCTGCCGTGACGTCAGCGGCGGCCGCCGTCGGTTGCGTTGTTCTGTGTGGTGGTGTCCGGCGTGCCCCCCCCCCCCCCCCGCCGATTATCTAATCATCAACGTGTGTGTGTGTGTGTGTGGCGCCATGTCCGGGCGGCATAGAGGGAAGCCCTGCTTCCTCCCCCCAACGTGTGTGTGGGTGTTGTTGTCTCTGTCGCTCCCCCTCCCTCCGTCTCTACCGCCACCGCGGGAAGGGTCATGCACCGTGCCTGCTGCAGTTCTCTCCCTCTCTCTCTCTCTCTCTCTCTCTCTCTCTCTCCTTTCTCCCTACCCTGCTACAGCGCCCAGGTGTTGGAGGGGTGTCCACCGGTACATGCCCGCAGCCAGCCCGGCCGGGTTAGGGTGGACAGACAGACAGACAGACAGACAGACAGACAGACAGACAGACAGACAGACAGACAGACAGACAGACAGACAGACAGACAGACAGACAGTCACCCCCGGCCCGGCGGCGGCAGCATCGCCCCGTGTGCACATGGCACAGGAGGCGATAGGGCGTCCGCGGGGGGTCAGTCGGTGATAGCCGGAAGGCGGCAGGCTTGTGGCAGGCGGTAGGAAGGCGCTGTATCGGCGCCGGCGGTTTCCCACGGCGGCCAGCGCCGTCCCTACGCGGTATTAGCATGCATGGCGTCGGCGGGGCTCGCGGGCCGCCGCCGCTGCCGACCCGACGCAACGCGGCCGCACCGCACGCGACGCGCTGACCCGCCTGTGGCTTGTACCAGCGGTCGCTAGAGCTCTGGCGCTGCTTTGTTTACGTTACTCTTTTATTTTTTATTTTTGCTGCGCGCGCGTGTGGTTGGCAACGCGCTGCGCTGTGCTGTGCCGCTGCGGTCCGCGGCGTTCCATCGGCCGGTAGAGGCGGCCGCGCGCACTTCCGCCCCCCCCCCCCTCGGACCCCCCGCAGGACCCCCCGCGGCGCGGTGACGTCACGCGGGTGCCCCCCTCGGTGACGTCACCGCCCGTGCCACCCCCACACGCCAGCGCCGACGCCGCGGCCAAGGCTACGGGAGCAGCGCCCTGCCCGCTGCCCTTCCGGCCGGACGGCGGCCTTGGAGGGGCGGGGGATGAGGGGAGGGTCGGTTCGAGGGAGACTTCGGGGCGCGCCGCCCGCCGTGTCGCAGATGGCAGACACGGCCTGTCGAAAGTGTTTTATTTTTATTTTCGTCATCGGGAAATAAGTGATTAAGCCTTCCTGCTGTCGGGGCGACTGTGCCGGGCGGGGCGGGGCGGGGCGGGGCGGGGCGGGGCGGGGCGGGGCGGCGGCCGAACTTGAGGACAGGACGCTCCTCCGGGCCCCGCTTGGCTCCGCTCCGGCGGCGGAGGCAGCGGCCCCGCCGGCCCCGCCCTGCGCCCACGCGGGCGCGCCGCCGCACCGCGGCACGCGCCCGCCACGCGACACGCACATCGGATCGATAGAAAGAGCGAGAGGGAGAGAGAGAGAGAGAGAGAGAGAGAGAGAGAGAGGGTGAGTCACCCGGCGCCAGCGCCGCCGCACGCGCCGCAGAGGCGCCGCCACGCCACCAAGCGCCATACAGCGCCGGCCCTTGGGCGTGGCAGGGCAGGGCTGCGTCGCGGAGATGCACGTCTCTCTCTCTCTCTCTCTCTCTCTCTCTCTCTCTCTCTCTCTGTCGCATGACTCACGTATGCAGTACAGTACTACTGCACCTCTCTCTCTCTCTCTCTCTCTCTCTCTCTCTCTCTCTCTCTCTCTCTGGCGTCCTTGCCAAGTAGGGCAGTGCCGCCGTCACCACCACGGGAGGCCGCCCTGTATACACTTGCCTGCCTGTCTGCTCCCCGCTGGAAGAGGTTCTGGAAGAGATTCTGGAAGTGTTGCGCCGCGCCGCCCATCTGGCTGGCTGGCTGGCTGCATCCAGATGGCGTCGGTGGTTTGCGGGTGTTTGCAGCCCGTTAAAGCGGCGCGCCAAACACGACGCCGCCGTCCGGGTCGTGTGCGGCTAGGCAGGCGGTGCGCCGCGAGTATGAGATCAGCGCCTTGTCAGCGTCGGCCGCGGCCGGGGTGAGGTGGGCGGTGCCTGGCGCCGCCGCAGACCTTAACTGAAGCAGCCCCCGCCGTGACGTCACAGCCGCGAGGGCCATGATGGGGGGCGCCAGCGGTGTTTAAACCCGCGGCCACCGCAAGAAAATGTTAATTACAAATTTAAAAAAAAATCGTTCAGAGAAAATGTGTACACAAAAAAAAAAATAATGTCGAAAAATATATTTGGACTGCACACGATGCTCTCTCTCTCTCTCCTCGCTCTCTCCGTCTCGCTCTCTCCCTCGGGGACTGTCCGCGCAGACGCAGCCGCAGCAGCCGCTGGACACGTTGGCATCCTGCTGTGTGCCACGGCATCCTGTGTGCGCGTCTCTCCGCTGTGCGAAGCAGGAAACGAAAGCCTCGAGTGTCTCCGATGATAGCAAAAAATAAAAAAAAAAAAAAAGATAAACGAGTGCCGCTTTAGAGTTTCGTCACACTCTCCGCTGCCGCGTAGTCCCGCGCTCACACACACACACACACACACACACACACACACACACACACACACACAGACCTGCCGGGCCGCTTTGCCGCGATAAGTGAAGTTGCCTAACGTGGAATAGTTGTGAGAGAGCCGCTTTGCCGCGGACGCATTCCCCGCGGCTGCATGGCGGCGTTTTGCCGGCCGGCCGGTCACTCTCTTGCCTGCCTCGCTGCATATAAGGCGACAGGTGTCGGAGTGCCGCTGCTCCGGTCCCTGCCGTGTGCCGAACGTAAAGCGCTGGGCGCGCCCACGAGGCAGAGAGCGGGGGGCGGGGTGTATTGTTCGGGCGGAATGTATCGCAAGGTTATTACCTCATTACGCACTAGCAAGGTTTATGACCTCATTATATACAGTACCGCACGGCAAGGTCATGTTTGCATTGGGCGGCGCGCATAGGTGTATTGGCACTTGGCGGGGGGGGGGGGGGGGGGGGGGGGGCAATGGGGAGGTGTGTCACCGACGGTACGTACCAACGTGTCTGATTGGTTGTTATGTGTGAGCTGAATCACATCGCCGGTGTGTGTGTGTGTGTGTGTGTGTGTGTGTCGTGCCCATTCATCCTCTCTCGCAGTCACGTCTGCTCTGTGTGTGTGTGTGTGTGTGTCTGTGTGTGTGTGGTCGCACAAGCACGACCAGCGAGATGCCCGCGCAAGAGTATGTGAGGAGCGGATCGAGTGTGGAAACAGAATATAATCCCGCCGTGTCTTGCGGTGCGGACTGACCGGCCTGCTCGCCTACTGTACTCCCTGCAGTTGTTGTTGTTGTTGTTGTCTGTTATCTACCGCCTTATCAGGGCCCGGAGGTGTGGCGGCGCCCCTGAGATTAGCGGGCCTCGGGGGCATCTCATGTGCGGCGATGCACTTCTGGGCGGTGACTCAGAGACTGCGGGTGGTGTCGCCCCCTGACTGGCTGATAGTGCAGGACACACAAAGTGATGACGGTGACAATCATCGGCGTCAGTGATCGTGGATGATTCTGGTCGGTCATCGGGAGAAGTGCTGATGTTGCTGGCTGATGACGATCCTATGGAGTCATTCGGTTGATGACGGGACAGCCTTGGCTCTCCGTGCCCTTGGAGGTCCGCGCCGCGCCGCCGCGCCTCACTGCCATTGTAGGCGCTGCGTCCGTCCTGCCGGCCCTTCGAGAGAGAGAGAGAGAGAGAGAGAGAGAGAGAGAGAGAGAGAGAGAGAGAGAGAGAGAGAGAGAGAGAGAGAGAGAGAGATATGGAGGGGGGGGGGGATAATTGCGGAGACGGGGTACCATCCGGGATGAAAGTAAACTAACAATTGTGTTTTGTGTCTGTCCGCAGGTAAATGTCGCCAGTGCTGTTGTCGGTGGTCCACTCGGTACCGTGCGGGTCTGTACTGCCTGTGCGCGACGTAACCGTGGGAGGGAGAGACGGGGAGAGAGAGAGGGAGAGAGAGAGAGAGAGAGAGAGAGAGAGAGAGAGAGAGAGAGAGAGAGAGAGAGAGAGAAAGAAAGAAAGAAAGAAAGAAAGAAAGAAAGAAAGAAAGAAAGAAAGAAAGAAAGAGAAAGAGAGGCTTGCGAAACGCCCACGACGTCCTCCTCCACGACCACGGCATGTTTGTCGCCCTCCTGGTCAATGCGTTTCGGCTTGACGTCGTCCCCTCTCTCTCTCTCTCTCTCTCTCTCTCTCTCTCTCTCTCTCTCTCTCTCTCTCTCTCTCTCTCTCTCTCTTGCAGAGATGATGCGGGAACCGGTTGGTATCGATCTCTCGCGACGCCCAAAATCGACGACGTCGACGGCCGCCGCGGCGCGCGTCCAGTTTCGATTTTGATTTAACGCGGCGAGTTTTTATTTTTTAAATAACCCCCCCGCGCCGCCGCGTTAATTGTATACACTTTTGCTCGTGGGGGGTCGCGGGCGGCCCGTTAGTCACGTGATCGAAGGGGGGGCCAGCCGGACGGAGGTGCGGAGAAGCCGTCCTCGCCGCCTGCTTGCCGATCGCTTTTACGCGATTTAATACGGCGCGCGCTCCAAACTGTTTCTTTCTTTTTTTTCTTCTTCTCTCTGCTCAACCACCTCGATGCTTGGGGCCTAGCGGCGTGGCGGGCGTACCTACCCACTATGCTGTTGCTGCACCGGCGAGAGAGGCGCCAGGCGGGGCGTGACGGCTGGGAGGGCCGTAGGCCAGGCCGTTCTGCACCTCTTCTCTTCCCTGACGACCGTCGGTCACTCCCCCTCCTCTCTCTCTCTCTCTCTCTCTCTCTCTCTCTCTCTCTCTCTCTCTCTCTCTCTTTCTCGCTGTCTCCCCTCTCTCTCCCTCTGCCGCTGTGTCTCCCTCCTCTCGCCTTCCCTGCTCTGCGCTCCAATTGTTCTCTCACAGTTTTATGCAATGTTTTGACGAAACGTAACGCATCGCCCCCTTCTATGGCGCTCTTCTCGTCTCCTTCCATCTCTCTCTCTCCCTCTCTCACTCTCTCTCTCTGTCTCTCGTTTCGTGTGTAGGTGTGTGTGTGTGTGTGCGTGCGAAGCGTCAGCTCGTGCATTCGCGTGGGAGGAGGAGGAGGAGGAGGAGGAGGAGGAGGAGGGGGGAGTCGCATGAGAGAGATGCTTTTGTCCGCGCGTGTCCTGGGAGCCCCCCCCCCCCCCCCCCCCCAGCTCCTACTTCGCCTCTCATCATAACGTGCTGCTCTTTTGCTAAAAAGGCACGAGAGGGAAAGAGAAGGTACCTCCTTCCTACCTCATCATTAATATCATAAATAATATTTTAAAAAAATAACGCATACGTGATTTTTGTGAAAGAAATAAAAATTGCATC